>NDFZ01004508.1:0-43972 GCA_002192655.3 Mamestra configurata
TAGTTACATGCATTTCATCCCTCCTCTTCACATGACCATACCTTGGTATGGTCATGTGAAGAGGAGTAAAACGGAACCGCTTATCTTGATAAGCGGTTCCGTTTTACACCGACCTCAAAAAAAGTTTAAGATGTAGTAGATTTAAGATGAAAACTTTTATTTCTCGCTTTATAGTTATTCATTAAATAAATAACAGTCTTGAAGTCGGTTAATTTTTTTATAATAACTTTTTTTTCGAAAATAAAACTAGATGCAAGTGAAACCACAGACAACAGCTAGTATACCTAGTATAAATCTTACTATTATAATCTTGGTTGAAAGACTTAGCCCAACCGCCCCTGACTAGCGAGGCTTGGCAGGAGGCCAAGAAATCAAAGAGATTTATATCTTGTAGTTTATAGGCCTATATGTTCAAACCAGGAAGTATTAGTCTAATTTATATGCAATGAAAATACGATACAACTAATTTTCTTGTACTTTACTAGGCTTTTCTCGTGGCTTGTCTTGCAACGACACTTTATAACAAACATTCATTAATCATACACGATAGGGATGATTACTGGGTGAAATAAAAATATTAATCTATTTAATTTATCAATTTAATTCGTCAACTATTTAAAAAAACATCATCATCATCTTCCTGCCCTTATCCCATGTTACTTGGGGTCGGCGCAACACGTTTTTTTCTTCCATTCTGACCTGTCAGCCGTCACGCTATCACAATCACAATCCATCCATCTTTTCTTTGGCCTCCCTCTCCCTGTCCATCCAGCCACATTTATATTCATAACTCTTTTAGTTACGTGCATTTCATCCCTCCTCTTCACATGACCATACCAAGATAAGGCTATTAAAAAAAAATATTGGACGCATTTTACCTTAATCAAATAACCTAAATAAAATCCATTAAAATTCAGGGATTATGACGTCACGTCTAGTCCAAAGTGTGCCAGGGCGTGACGTCACATATTCAAATCTAAATCTTTCAGATACTGAAAAAAAAAGTGTGTTACGGAATTAGGGAGTGGAGCTTGCAAAAACTCGTAGCATAAAAAGTAAATAAACAGTGAGTCGAAAGGTCATTGCCCTGCATGAAATTGAAATACAGTTATCAAAGACAAAAAAAAACAATAATCTCCCAACACAGATGTGCCAATACGCTCGCGTGATCGACATAGCGTGATTTACCTCCATAAATCACCGTTTGTAGCTTATTTATGGCCAAGTACCAGTCCGCCATTAGCTGCCACGGTTTAAACCAGCAATGTATAGGGTCGTAATTTAAACTGTTGCAGTGTACCTATAAAGGATTGCATGTGTTTAATTGCATGTCGCGGCAAATTGAGTGATTTGTAGGTTGTTAGGTGCTATACCTGCAAAAAGGGGACTACATAATGGATGTAAAACTTGTTATTGCATGTAAAAATTGTTCATTACGCATTTCTTACGTCAACTTTAAATTATAATGTTGCCAAATGTTTCGAAAAAGCAACTATGTGAATGGATCGTGCAACTGAAAAATTAATGACACCGAATGAGCTGAAAATTTAAACCAAACAGTGAAATGAATTTTATTTTTGTCCACTTTATTTCTTTTTAGCTTTATTATCTAGTTATTCATATAATATGTTACTTTTTCAGTCAAAGAAAAAAACGGAATTAAAAAATGAGCTGTCAGTAACGAAATGAGAATCGATTGTCAAGAAAATGTCAATATTTTTTGTAATATTCATTACATGTTTTAGAAGAGATAAAAGAAAGTTGAGTCCAGAAAAACACTCGATAGAGAACAAAGTTTCTCTCGCTGCATTTCTAAAAGAATATGTTTACTTTCCAATAATAATTTAGATAAGTGTACCCATTTAAAATGTTTATAATAAAAAAATAAAATTACAACCACACACACATACAACTCCAAGTTCATCTTATGGTTGTAACAAGAAGAACAAGCTCCTTATCAAACGTCCAGGAAGCTCATGTTCAGGGAGTTATCCGCCTGTGTAGGGCGGGCGGCGACGTAGGGCGGACATTATATTACCGCGGAACGGAAGTGAGCGCGCAAGGTCACGGCGTCGCCCTATTTCTTGGGCAGACAAGTTTGGTCCAAGTTATAGGCGGAAAAGGGTATGTTTTATGATCTTTAAATCTGTGTGTACCAAGTAATGTTTCATGTTAGGGTGTTACGACACCAATCGATCGATCGTCATCGATCAACGTTGATCGATTGGTGTAGTAGCTTTGAATGATCAAATCGAAGAAAGAAGTAGAAACTATCGATCGATGTCGACTAATTCATTCTACCTTCGATTGACGATCGTTCGGTTGGTGTGGTAACACCCTAATCCAATCCTAGCTAATAATATTATAATTGCAAAAGTGAGTTTGTTTTTATTACGCCTTTACTCTAAAATCGCTAAATCGATTTTGATCACATTTCGGGAAGCTGGTTAAGGTTATATTTAGGCTACATTTTTGGAAAAAAGTATATTAATACGTGGAAGCCGTGGACAAAACCTCGTTCTTTCATAAATACCAAGTTTTCGGTCTCATCGATCATCTGGTCTGCAAGCAATGTGCCTTGCCCACTGCCACTTAAGTTTAGTGATTCTTTGTGCTATATCGGTAACATAGGCGTGCAGTAAGCTACAGTAAGGGTAGGCCAGACCATACATAACGCCCAAAAAAAACTCACCACATTATTCAGGGTTGAAATCACGATAATTTTTTTTTGGCGTTATGTATGGGCTGGCCTACCCTTTTTTTTTAAGGATGGGAAATCATCAAATGACTTCTCCCGCTCTGGGTGGAGCGAAAGGGCGTGTCAGACTCTTACTGACTAAAACCCATCTGTGATCCTTCTAAAGCCCTTTGCGTTCCAGGGCCGCGGTGACTCTTTCGAACAAATTCCGCAACCCTGGCAGGGGCTGGCCGACCCTTACTGTGGCCTACTGCACGCGCATGATCGGTAACCTTGGTTCTCATATTTGAATTTAGAAACCCGATGCTTTAGTGCATGTTGCCGAGAATTTCAATACACTGGTAAATATTATTCCCAATATTTCCCAAACGGGTTTTAATTAGTGAGTGCACCCGATAATTTGGAAACTTTCGCCAATGAACAAATGTGAAGTGTACAAATATTTAGCTGCTATATGCGCTGTATTTACAAGTTTTGATTGGATTTTGGACGGTAACTGCGGCGTGTGTTGAAAGGAGTACCTTAGTTTAACGGAGAAAAATATGCATTAGTTTGGAAAGCAGTATTAAAGAAAAATAAATTAAAAAAGCTGTAGGAAGAAAGAAAGATAAATAATTTATTTGTGCCAAGAAGAGCGAAACAAATTTAATGAAACCAAACTAATTTATACTAGTCTACACTAAATAATAAAGAAAATGCGAAAATTTGGATGAACGGATGGATTTTTGTTACTCAATCACGTCAGAACGGCTGAACGGATCTTGATGAAATTTGACACAGAGATACATTTTATCTGGAATAACACATAGGATACTTTTCATCCCGGGAGTATGTTCCCTTGGGATCATTTTCAACATTCACGAGGGAGGAGCCGCGGGCGGAGCCGCGAGCGATAGCTAGTATTATAAATGCGAAATACCTGTCTGATTGCCTGTTTATTACCTCTGCACATCTTAACGGCTGTAACGGTAAGAATAAAACTTGGCACACGGGTAGACCATGTTCCGAAACATGAGACACTATCCCGGGATATTTCCTACGGATAATTTTCCACTTTCAAGCGAGCAAATTCGCTGGCAAAGACTAGTTAGTATTAAAATATAATCAAGTGAACGTAAATAAGTAATTAGTAGACAATTAACAAAACTTAATTTAACTTAAATAAGTATACAGGGCTTACAGTGTTATTCCAACGTGAAATCACGTTTGTAGTATAGATGGCCAACTTTCAACTTAATTATTTACAAATCTAGTTACAGTTGAAGAGATAAACACCGATGTATGTACGAGTCGATGGGTGTAACCTAATTAGTTATTTACATGAAAGTGAGCACCGGTGAATTTGTTTCTACACGTGGGACTTTTTAATTAACTTAAGTTTACTTATTTTGTTGTGTTGGGACCTTGGGACTCAATAGGGTATTTGACTAGTATAAAAATCGGTTGTCTGTAAAGTCGGTTTACGGACGATAGTTTAACGTGACAACGTCATAACAAAACATTGATGAAATGATCGTAACGTTACAATGATCGTAACGTTATAATGAGTCATCCTTTTTCGTGCATGCAGCCGGGCCGATCATCGATTTATAAGACGTTGTCACGTCAAAAATCTAAATGAATGAATACTTATTTGATAGATTAGATAATAAGATTTGTGAATCTGTATATATAAAAATTAACCCCTATTTCTCCTGGTCTAATTCTTTTTTTGTTTTGTTCGCCAAATTACAGGGAAGGTTTAAAAACTGGGTAGATAGGGGAAAGATAGGTAGGTTTGTATGTATGTATGTAGGTAGGTGGGTAGGGTAGGTAGTGGTTGACAGCTTGTAAATAAATAAATATGGTCGAAAAACAGAGATTATTCGTATATCCTTGTCACACAAAATATAATTTGTGCTGGATGGCTTCAATTCAATAACGCTGACAACACCGCCATTTTATGAGTGTTTTAAGCACCATTAAAAAAATAATAACCAGTCAAATACTCATTAAAGGTCAGTTTGATTTAGCAGTGTGTGGGCTTACTTGGATACAATAAAACAATATTGTCAAAAAATTTAAATGAACCAGAGCAGTCTGGTGAATCCTGCCTCGAATTGGATCTATTTGGCGCAGCCGTGGGGCACGGCAATGTTAATATTTTCAATTAAGGTTCCTTGTATTTGTTTGTAAGAAGAATAGCCACAAGGGTCGATCAAAGGTTAAGCTACGCTTGCCAAGGTTGGTCTGTGGATGTTTGACCATCTTAACTCACTCACTCAGTTTCCTCCGTGCCTCTAAAAGCACGTTAAGCCGTTGGTCCCGGCTGTCATTTGTAGATCTTTGGCAGTCATTACGGAATGTCAGAAGCCAGTAAATCTGACTCCAGTCTTGCCAAGAACTGCCGTGTTACCCAGTAAATGGGTTGTGCAGGTCTGCTAGGCAACCGCTCCACGTAAAATACTGGTATAAAAAGCTGAATCCATTCACATTGCGTGTAATTATGTGTGCCAAATAAAAATGTTCCTTCTTATCGTAACAATAAAAAATCTCCCCTCTACCGCCCTTTACTTGTCCCATCCCTTATCAGCAAGGGTTTATGTGTTAGATTAGACAAGCGTGGACATGTACCCTGCTCCGGCTCGCCAACGATACGGTAACCAGCAGATAACCACGTTAACGGCTGGCTTCATGTTCACAGGACTTTGTGGGGGTTCGTAAGATCAGGATGGAGGATATGAGGTACTAGCTGTTATGTATTTCTGTCTTTGTTTATTTATACACTAGCTTTTACCCGACTTCGTCCACGTGCAAAAGTTACTTTAGGCAGCCATTTTTATTTTTCAAAAACGCTTGAACATATTCTTATTTTTTTTTTTTATCAAGTGCCTAAACATAAAGGTTCATGGTTTTATCTTCAATAATGACGGACTCCCATGCAAACTTCCAACCCCCTTTTCACCCCCTGAAAGGATGATTTTTCGGATAATAACTATCATATGTCCTTTCCCGGGACTCAAACTATTTCTAAACCAAATTTCATCGAAATTGGTTCAGCGGTTTAAGCGTGAAGAGGTAACAGACAGACACACTTTCGCATTTATAGTAATATATAGTATAGTATAGATTTGGAGCTCCTTTTAATCAGACTGCTCCAGAAGAAATGGAAAAAAGTTCTTAATTAAAGAGTATTATATATTTTTTATTTATACTTTTTTAATTGAAAAGCTCGCTTTTGACCACAGTCTCATCTGATGCAGTGAGCATCTGATGAGAATGATGAGGTCGACGATGGACCACACTTGCCTGAAGTAACCCGTTCACTTTTTGTATGTTTTTTGTCCTGTAGCCTTGTATTTTCAAATCTACACAGATTTGAAAAAATGGGGTATTATTAGATTTGTTTGAAGAGCCGCAGTGGCATTATAGGATTTATGTATTTTGAAAAAGAAACAAGATGGCGGCCGTCAGGTAGGTTCATAAGTGTAGTCATGTGAGAAATCAAAATAAAAAATATTGATATCAAAAAACCCAATCGTAAAAAAAAGCATTTAAAAAGTTCCAAATAAGTCACTTTTCAAGCAGTCTGAAGCAGTTGGTGGCATCAAATCTGTGATTGAACTAAAAACCAGACAAGCACGAGTCGGACTCTCGCACGAAGGGTTCCGTGCTATAAACCGAAATAAACACCTTTCATTATCATTACTTATTTAACTTTTATTATTTGTTGTTATAGCGGCAATAGAAATACACACTCTGTGAAAATTTCAACTATCTACCTATTATGGTTCTTGTGATACAGCCCGCTGACAGACAGACGAACGGACGAACGCACAGCGGAGGCTTAGTAATTGAGTTCCGTTGGTTACCCTTCGGATACGGAACCCTAAAAATTAACCTCTCCAACTCATCAGACTGCTAGGTACTTTTTACTTGTTTTAAGTTGTATTGAGGTAGGCTGAAGTAGGTACCCTTGACTCAACAGTCGAACGTGCAACTTTTAGGGCCATACACTGCCTTAAGTACCGTTCAACTCGTGGAGGCTACTCGTATTTCAATGCACCCTAAAACAAAGTGGCATTAAACACAAGTAGGTACGTAGTAGAGGCTGTTGCAAGCTTAGCCCTGCTCGCTTATTAGTGCCAGTCGGCTGGGCAGAGCCTGCCGCCCGTTGCAGACAGACTACAACGAGATACAAATTATAGACTGGAGTTATTTAAGAGATAATTTGGGTATCATTGACTTTTAGTGACAGAATATTTGGACTGCAAGTAAAAGAGATTAATGCTTAAATTCTGTAAGGTGAGGTTGCCTAAAATTTCAGCATATTAATAAATAGGCAAACTAATTCTACATATAATAAAAATAAAGTCCTTCTGACCGATTTCGCCATGGCGGCCAATCATAACCGAGACTGGCCATCGGCGCGGGACATATTATAGTGCACAAGTGTGTGCGCAAACACAGGTGCACTCCCTCTTTCACCACTCTCATATTCCGATGGGACGGCAACCCGACACGACTGGAGAGGGATCTGGCGCAGGACTAACGGCTTAACGTGCTTTCCAAGGTACGGGGGTGTCACACTACCAACTTCCACTTCCAGGCTGTTGCTGGGAAATTCCTATTGGAAAAACACAATTACACTTTTTGGCTCACCTGGAAATCGAACCCAGGACTCCACGCTCGGCAATCGCACTTGCGACCGCGAGCCCAATGGAGCAATTCTACATGATCCTACTAATATTATGAACGCGGAAGTTTATAAGGATGGATGGATGGATGGATGTTTGTTACTCTTTCACGCAAAAACTACTGAATGGATTTTGATGAAATTTGGCACAGTGGTAGATTATAGTCTGGAATAACACAAAGGATACTTTTTATCCCGGGAATATGTTCCCTTGGGATAGTTTTCGACAATCACGCGGGCGGTGCCGCCAAGTTCAGAATGGCGGATACTAGCAGTGAATTTTTTAAGTTTTTTTTTAATGCTTGTGGTGTGCTTTTCATAAAGAGAAGTGAATGGAAAGGCTTTTTACTTTCACTTCTCTTCATTAAAAGCCGCTAAGGACCAGTTTTTATTGAAAGAATCTCCTCCCGCCATCTCTGTCTGTTGTTTACCAGCAAGTGTTTACCCTTCACGACATTTCATACGGTCTCACTGATAGCGTTTAGTCCTTCAGACCTGAGCGTTTTGCGTACAAACACAGAAATTTTAAGTTTTCTACAGAAAGTGAAAATTACCTGTCTTTTTAAACACTTTTTGCGTTTAAAAGACAGTGAATTTTCACTTTCTTTGCGAGACAAATGTTTTCAAGTAACTTTTCAGACGGTTTTGCACTTCGTAAATGAGTACTAAATATTCAAAAATCATCTTACAAAATTATTTACAGATAAATGTTATTATTCCGTAACAGATTTTTTTGCTGCTAGATTACTTACTTATTTAAGAATTAATTTAAACCTAGATTTTTACAATTTGGTGTTATTGTGATTTTTTGCATGGCTTACCTACAAATACTACGGTTCCTTGTTCATTCTACATAAAGGTAGAATGTACAGACACCAGCAGATCAGGCTACAACAATCTGTCAAATTTCTTTAATAGATTTTCAATCTTATTGCTACAGCATTCAGTTTAAGGTTGATTGGGAAAATTTGACAGTTTCGGGTAGCTTGATGTGCTATAGTAGGCGCCAGATAATCGTGGAATAACGGTCATTGACCCACCTACAATTATTGACATTTTTAATTTGAAAAACGGAATTAATGACACAAAGCTGTCCCGAATCATCATCTCTCGTGATCCTTAACATTGTCTAATAATGAAAAACGATTCATATTTAATTGTTCAGGTACCTATGAACAGTTATTAGGGAAAGGTCAATATACTTTATTCCACATTTATCTGGCGCATACTATAGCTTGTAACATGTTATGTATTTTACCTACATTAAAAAAATCAAAATCGGTTCATAATTTCCAAGATTTACGACTCGCGAGTTTGTATAAAATACCATGCCCAGTAAACGTTTAGATGCACAGTAAAGCTTTCTAATTAAAAATAGATTTCCATCTACATCACAAACACCAAAGTAACCCCAAACAGATTAACTTCCTGCAATCAATCAAATTATATCCCTCTTAATCTACAGTATCGCTGTTAAACTAATTATTATAAAATAAATCATTAATTTTGGCCGCCATTTTCACGTGAACGCCGAACTTTGGCTAGCACGTAAAGTTATGGCCGAAGTTCGGACGGGAGGCGAGAAATAGGTTTTTTAATTTATGGTTTCAATATTGGGCTTGTAATTAGATCGTTTGAAGGGTTAACAGGGTAGGAGCAGGCTTTGAGAGCTGTTAAAAGTGACAGCTTTGTCAGTAAACAATTTATATTACGACAGCAACAACAGTCGATGAACACTTTGAATTTCTAAATCGTAATTATTGAGCAATATGTTTTTTGAAGTTAAAATTTCTTTAGACGCGTTGAGCACATTTTGAGTGAACAAAACTCATGGAACTCGCGTCATCGTCACCGAACGCTTTAGCTTTCGCTTAGTTTTCACTTCTATCGGCAGTCCCCAAAGACTGCCCCGCATTTTTTTTTTAAATTGGAACAAAAGGATAATTTTAAGAATACTGATTCTTCGCTGTCATATGAGATGGTAAAAGCAGATTTTCGCATCATTTATTACATTACAGTGTTAATCGATTTTTGTTGCTGACCGTACAAGTTTAATCTATTAAATTTTTTCGGGTTATTTAATCTTGAGTTTTAATTTTGACGTATTTTAATCTAGACGAAGTTTAATCTATTTAATTTTTCGGGTTATTTAATCTTGAGTTTTTATTTATTTCTATTAAGTATAAATTATTAAAACGATTGTAAATATCTTGATTGTCTCGTTGATTTAGTCCGAGAAGCTTGTGGCTAAATAATAACAGCCGCAAAATATAAAACTTCAAGGTTAAGCAACGCTTGCCGAGGTTGGTCCGTGGATGGGTGACCATACGTTCCACACCGAATTCCTCCGTACCTCGAAATGCACGTTAAGTCATCGGTCCCAGCTGTTATTTTTACATCTTTGGGAGTCGTTATGCCTAGTCAACAGCCAGAACAGGTCATTGTGCTAAGGACTATGTCCAGCAGTGGGAGTCTTTGGGCTGATAATTATGATGATGATACACACATCAAAAGTGTCTAGGGATCAAGTACGTCTTAGAGTATCAACGCAATTGAGGATTATTATTTTAACTTTTTTGGATCGTCATTGATTCTTTTCAGTGAATCTCACTATTTGAAAAAATAATTTTCTTTAAATTTTGATGAAAAATAGAAAATCAACTGCCAATCAGGATTCCTATAAAATTGTGTAATAGCGTATATACAAAACCATCTCAATTTCTGCAACGGAACTGAAAAAAAATGCATCGATATGGAGCGACGACATCATTAGACACGAGAAGAGATGATGGGAGCCGTCGGGGTGTTGGAAGCTGGTTCCAGGGAACGTACTGTGGGTGTCGCTCTTGGCACTACACAGAGCATTATAAGCCGCCTCCGGACACGCTATCGTATAACGGGCAGCGTGGCCGAGCGACATGGAGGAGGATCTCGCATCACCACTCGCAAACAGGACCGGTACATCCAAAATACTGCTCGATGGAATCGTAGCATGACCGCCATGATGTTGACTATGAGGCTCCACATCTCTTCAAGCTTGCTTTTAAGCGACCAAACCATCCGAAATCGTTTACGTGAAGTGGGTCTGCGTTCCCGAAGGCCGCTGAGAGTTCCACCTATAGCACCCTGCAATCGTAAGGCCTATTAACAAGGTTAGTTACCCACAATTTGCAAAAATTGCAATTTTTCTTAATTTTTACAAAACTTAAGGATAAGTTGCTAACTTAAACATAGGAATTAAATTGAGTAGCCAGCCTGGAACACTAGATTTGATAAATATTAATTGAATAAAAAATATAGTACTTGATACCTAGACACTTTTGACGTGTTTATTTTAATAGTAGCAGCAAGGACACGAAACTTTTTGCCAAGAACAAGAGATAACAATTAAAGCAAAATTAAAAAAAGAAAACCCTAATGTTCCTAGAGCACAAAAATAAATGAGGTAGCAGAACATTCAGGCCTGTAAACGTAAAAACGTGACCCGTATTTGAAGAGCCAAACTAATTGGAAATGGCGTCTAAACCGTGTCGACAAGAAAATAAGATGTTTTCGGGAAGAAGATGTCTATGAGATGGACGTTTAATAAAGGTTTTTGTGTTCGCACTCGTTTTGAATACTAATTTCGGCATTTTTTGTAGAAGGTAATTCCTTTATGTTAGACTAGTTGCAGCCCGCGGCTCCGCCCGCGTGATTGTCAAAAATTATCCCAAGGGAACATATTCCCGGGATAAAAAGTCCTTAAAGTCCTTAGCGGCTTTTAATAAAGAGAAGTGAATGGAAAAAGCCTTTCCATTCACTTCTCTTTATTAAAAGCACACCACAAGCATTAAAAAAAAAAATTAAAAAATCTACTGCTTCAGAGTGGTAGTATCCGCCATTCTGAATTTGTTGACGTTCCGACCCGCTAAGCTTCACATTTAGCAGCTGCATCGCTGCGCGGCGTCTATAGGATTAATCTATCAAGCGCTGCAGCTACTGACGGATTAAGTCTTTGTTCTAATTGCTATGAACGCAAACTGTGAACGGTATTATAAAGCTTTTGTTAAAGGCGCGGTGTTGGGTGGTATGGTAGGAGGAAATATTTAGCGGGTTTTGTTATTTTATATTTGAGATGGATTTGCTCATGACTCTAGTCTAGGTCATAGATGATAGAGACGAAGTCGACGATGGAGCGAGCTTACCCAGAAGAAGCCTGTTCACTCTAATTTTGAAGAGATTAGGGTTGTATGCGTTCGGAAACACAGCAGAGCAGAGTCCCACTCCTTTGCTGTGCGCATTACAAAAGACGTTTGGAAACGTTTAGTGCGATTTGGTGGAATAGCAACAAGGTAGGAATGGTAACTTGCAGTGCGTCTAGATGTCCGATGGTAGAAGGGGGCCGGTGGGATGAGGTCGTGGAGTTCCTGGACACTGTCTCCGAAGTACTATCTGTTAAAGACCGACAAGCTTAGTTGAACTGAGGATACTTCTGACCTCAGATAAACTAAGACGTCCTGTAGAGGCAAAAGTTTTGAAAATCGCTGTGCATGTTACTTGCTTTGCCCAACGTGTTACCTTGCCTATAAATATAAGGTATCCGAAGTACTCTAGCTAATTTGTGACTCACACAGTGAGTTGTGTAGCTGATGGCTAAATAATAACAGCCGTAGATGGACAAGGAGAGGCAACGCTTGTCCAGGTCGATCCTTGCATGGGCTACTTTGATTGATTGCAGATGGATAACTTAGGCACCTATTGGCATTGTATGTAATA
The DNA here is from genome assembly GCA_002192655.3 of Mamestra configurata. Classification (NCBI taxonomy): domain Eukaryota; kingdom Metazoa; phylum Arthropoda; class Insecta; order Lepidoptera; family Noctuidae; genus Mamestra; species Mamestra configurata. The sequence continues at coordinate 12,129 of NDFZ01004508.1, forward strand.
CTTTTTTATTGATGGAAAGATTCTGCATTTCTGAATGCTACTTTTCATCGTGGAAAAAAACTTTTTTACAAAAAAATACAACCGACCTGTGTTTTTAGTTATTTTTCTTCGTTTTTGACTCCGAATTCCGAAATTAAAGTTAGTTTAGAATGTAGTGTTATTTATTTAGGAGTCGGTTGCATTTTTTTTTAACTTTTTTGTTGCACTACCCGACAAATACCCGACGTCATTTAAGCTCATTTTTAACAAATTAGTTTTGAGATTTCTGACTAAACCGGCCTAAACCTTGACTCATATTTTTTCAAAAACCGGTATTAAATTAAGTAATGGACTTTTGTCAGACGAAGAGACGAAACTTGTCATGTGAAAGAGAACGAATCAAGTGTCAGAACGTTAAAAGGGTTCGATTCTGTCTGGTGCTAAAAGAGTGCCAGTCGGGTAGCTGATGCGAACCTATTAATAAGTCAAGGGCTGTCTACCCGTCAGTCTGCCGCGAACGTCTATTTCAGTAAAAAAAAGATAGCTAGTTGTTATTTTCAGATCGATTTTGGAGCCATAATATAAAAAATAACAGGCACTTGCGATTTGCTAGTTTTTTTTCTCAAAAGAGATTTTCAAAGAAAATCGGGTCACTTTGTGGTGGCGGCCATCTTGGATTTCAAATTTGTCATAGTGTATAATATTCTACTAGTCAAGTCCTTTCATTTGATACCCACATTGAGGGAGTTGAGATGAAAAAATATGTAATCCGCCATTTTGTGGCGGCGGCCATCTTGGACCGATTTTCATCAAACATAGCTAAGAACACTCCCAACTAATTCACCTTTCAAACAAAAAAAAAAACAAAATGGGTTGATTCGTTCAGGAGCTACGATGCCACATATAGACACACACACACACACACAGACACGTCAAACTCATAACACCCCGTCGTTTTTGCGTCGGGGGTTAATAACAAAATTCGTTCGGAACCCTTTGCGCGAGTACGACTTGCACGTAGCCAGTTTTTTCTGTATACTTAAGCAAATACACAATTACGAACACAACTCCGAACTCTCAACTTGGTTATCTATTTTACACTACAGTTTGAAATTAGTCCTTGAAATTGATCAAGTAACTTAGCTTGTTCCTTGAACTACAGAACCGGAGCTATGTTGCCTGGCCTGAGTTAGTATAGCTCGGTAAAACTTACCAAAACTATGCGAAGTAATGCGGAGCGGAGCGAGGGATTAATTCGGAGCGGAGTTGCGGACTGTGCGGAGCTAGGCCGAGTTCATGCGACGAGTCATTTGAGCGGGCGGCCGATTTTTTTTCCGCTGCCACGATCCGCTTTCCGGTTTTGTATGAATTTTTTAACTAGTTCGCAATCCCACTCGGAGTGGAGATTTTATGCAATTCCATTGGTTAATATTGGCTCAGCTCAGCTCCGCTCTAATAATAACAGTCAGTCGTAGTCTGAGTTCAGTTGAGGTTACATATTGTAATAACTAACTTGTAGGAGTGTGGAGCCGCATGTTGGAGGTGATAGCTTAAGGATAGTTTTGGGTCCTGAGAGCTTCGGAGTATAATGGATCTTTGTGTGAGATCCCAATTATTCAGCGATTATGCCACCAATGTTGATCACGGGAATTCCTTATGTATAATATGTATTGATTGGTTTAAGTATCCTGTAATCCTGTTGGTCTCGTGGAGCGTGGAGTAGTGGGTTCGATTCCCAGGTCGGGCAAAAAGTGAGACTGGTTTTACCAGTAGGAATTTCTTAGTAACATGTAAGTCTATAATGTAAGCCTGGTGTTGGGAAGTTGGTCGTGTGACAACCCCGTGCCTCGGTCACACATTAAGCCGTTGGTCCTGCGCCTGATCTCTCCCCGTGTCGGATAGTCGTCCCATCGGACTATGAGATAAGGAATAAAAAGTGCACCTGTATTTGCGCACACACTTGTGCACTATAATATCTTCTGCGTACATACATTTTTTTTTTAAGGATGGGAAATCATCAAATGACTTCTTCCGCTCTGGGTGGAGCGGAAGGGCGTGTCAGACTCTTACTGACTAAAACCCATCCGTGTTCCTTCTAAAGCCCTTTGCGTTCCAGGGCGCGGTGACTCTTTCGAACAAATTCCGCAACCATACACGGCTAATCTTTATTGAGATTGGCCACCGTGATCAAAATTCGGTCGTGTGATTATCTTTACTGATTGGTATAAAGGTTCATGGGACAAATTGAAATACCTTAAGGCTTTCGCAAGTAGGTGCAATTCGACTGTGCGACCATTTTTTATTTCTTTTTGTCATTAATTAAAATTTGAAAACGCCACCAGTTCTTGAAGACGATGCCGTATGAAGGAGAAACATGCAAAAAGAGAAACAAACGAAATATTTTCAAAATGGTTGTTTTGAATGTGGTTTTTACTCCATTAAATTTATAACGATGTTTAAATCATGCGCGGTCAAATAAACTACTACCAAATAAAAAAAACTCGACAAAGTATAAAATAACTTTAATTTCGGAAGCCGGTGTTAAAATACGAAGAAAAAAACCAAAATCGCCGACTTCGAAATTAAAGTTATTTTATACTTTGTCGTGTTTTTTTTAATTTGATATTAGTTTGTGTTTGTTTTGTAAAATAGTTTTTTATTTTTCACTTTTTTTAGTGGTACCCCAAACCTAACAACATCACTGGAAACTCACAGGAAAGCAAAACACGCAATTTCGTTTACTTGGATGACATATTTTTTCCAGCTACTTTGATTTAGAAACCGAACTACGAACCGATTTTGATGAAATGATTTCTATGGGATAAATCGGAAAGTATATCTTTTCACATGAAAAAAATAATTTTAAAATAAATGACGGACAAACAAACAAACATACAAACAAAAAGACAACCGAATTGAGAAACTCTTCCTTTTTTGAAGTCGGCTAAAAATGATAAAGCAGCTAACATTAAACCTAGATTTAGAAACCCCCTTTGTCAGTCAAATTCTACATCAGCACATAGCACTTAGTATTCCGGCGTCGCGGCATTCAACAAAATTAGGCGGAATTCGTTTAAGAAGCTCCTCTGAGTCGTGAGCTTAACTGCGTCGGATTTCGGATCTCCTCGGATCTACCCGGAGTTTGCCGGTACGTTAGACGCGAAAATGAAGGATGTTGGATGATTTAGAGTTTAATATTTGAAGGTGACTGAATTTTCGTGGACAACTATGTCATAGGAAAACGAGTCAAGGCGAGTTGGACTCGCATGCATGCACTCACCACCAAGTCCGATCACCACCAAGCCCAGGTCGATGGCACGTTGTATTCCACGCGCGCCTCAAATATATGTCAGCATAGAAGACGGGGCACGCTTGGGCCAGAGCCTGCCAGGGTTGCGGAATTTGTTCGAAAGAGTCACCGCGGCCCTGGAACGCAAAGGGCTTTAGAAGGAATACGGATGGGTTTTAGTCAGTAGGAGTCTGACACGCCCTTCCGCTTATTGCTTATTGGTACTTATATTAGTTCGGTGTTTTACTTGAAATTACATTCCATTTCGCGTGAGCTACGTACTCCGGATGTGTGGCGAATAATAACGGATATTACATACATTTCTTGTTTCTCGCTGTTTGTACAGAATGTATAATAATGCCAAATTGTTTTGTGATGAATAGCGGAGCAAACAATTTGAGTTGTTTATACTGTTTGATTATTACTTTTATATTGAAGTTATTAGACCAAAAATAAGTCAAAATCTAGCCTCGTCTTTTCCCTACTTTATTGGAGTCGGCTTCCAGTCCAACCGGATTCAGCTGAATACCAGTATTTTACGTGGAGCGACCAACCCATTCTTGGTAACATGGCACTTATTGGCAAGACAGGTGTCACATTTTCTAGTTTCTGACAATTCGTAACGATTGCCAAAGATTTACAAAAGCACGCAAATAAATCAAAATAATGGCATTCGAATTTGTTAAAAGGCACGGCCATCTTCGTGTTTGGTAACATAGCATGTTACGTCGCAAACTTTAAAGTTATTTCCATACTTTTCATAATTTTATTTTGGTTTCGAATTGAGTTATAATAAACGATAAACTGAACTGATGCCATGTCTAAATGCAACGAAAATTTGTTAACTTTTCGTTTATTTAGTTCTGGCTAACTTTTGATAGCTGCAATGTTTCCCTTCATCTATATTTTCTGTAACTTGTATGGTGTACATAAAAAAGCGTATTCTATTCTATACTCTGACGATGCGGTCGACTATGGTGCACGCTTTCCTAGAAGCAATCTATTTATGCTTGACTTGAAGATTACTTGGCTATTCACAAATCTAGGTATGCTTAAGTAGCTTGATCTAGGTCAAAATAAGCTGAGAGGTCGCAGTAAAGGGATTCTATCAGCGTATACAATTCCGAATCATAATCGCTGATACACACTTTGTCCAGGTGTGCACTTCAAAGCTTGCCAGATCTGGCTAAACAAGTAAACTCCCTTTTATAAAATTGTAGGTATTTACCATTTTTAGGGTTCTGTACCCAAAAGGTAACCAATGGAATCCTATTACCAAGCCTCCGCTGTTCCTACCAAGGTTGCGGAATTTGTTCGAAAGAGTCACCGCGGCCCTGGAAAACAACTGGCTTTCGAAGGAAAACGGATGGGTTTTAGTCAGTAAGAGTCTGACACGCCCTTCCACTGCATCCAGAGCGGAAGAAGTCATTTGATGATTTCTCATCCTTAAAAAAAAAGCCTTCGCTGTCCGTCCGTCCGTCCGTCTGTCTGTCAGCGGGCTGTATCTCAAGTACCGTTATAGACAGCCAATGTGTATTTCTATCGCCGCTATAACAGCAAATAATAAAAATTACATTAAATAAAAAAATAAAGGGGGCTCCCATACAAGAAACGTGTGTTTTGCGGTTTATGGTACGGAATCCTTTGTGTGAGAGTCTGACTCGCACTTGGCTGGTTTTTTTTTTGACTGTCAGAGAGATATTGATATACAGACTAAAGGAGAAATATCAGGGAGTGTGGGATTTTAACTTGGCAACAAACCACCCTTAAGAAAGAGCACCGTGACCTCTGATAAAACCACCCCGGACCGCCCTCTGCATGCCTGGGGACTGTTATGAATTATACTTACAAATAGAGCTCCTTAAAATTCAATTGATTGTCTACATAACACCAGAACCGCACCAATGTACTCATAACGTGATATTTACTTATCACATCACGTATATTTCAAGCCGAGCGAGATATTCCTATATTATTGTTGGTTCAGCAAACCGATACATTTGCACAATTTGTGAGAATAAATACCAAATCTCGAGTGTTTATTGAGAAAAGTGGTTTCTGTTGTAGAATACTGAATTTACTGATCCTAAACAAATTGAACAGTCTTGGAGAATAGTTTTGATTTTAATGTAAGGGTGTGCGTCGGAGCTCGCGAGCGGATCGCTAGCGGTGCATTCGCTAGATGTGGATACTCCCTAAGATGTGTTAGAAAACTCGAGTTTATTTATCCTAATGACACACAAATCATGCTCCTATCGCTCGAAAAGGCAAGAATTTTGGCAGTTAGAGGAATATTCAACTCCAACTCGTAATTGGCCGGTCTTGAATAACCGGCCAAGTACGAATTGGAATCGCGCGCAAAGAGTACCGAACAAAAAATATGATTATAATTTATTTAAAAGATTATTTAAAAACCATAGACAACTTAAAAGTTTTATTATATTAAAATACTAGTATTCAGTTGAAGGAAAAGTCTAGGCATGATGTTACGTTAAGGTTGAACTTACATGTATTTTTTTTTGGCTCATTAGTTTTGGAGATAAGGGCAGGGTTAATTTTCGTTAATTTCATTAGTTAATTTAAATAAGATTTATTTTTAAACTAGCTGCCACTAGCGGCTCCGCCCGGGTGAATATCGAAAATTATCCAAAGGAAACATACTCCCGGGATAAAAAGGATCCTATGTGTTAATCCAGACTATAATCTACCTTTTTAACAAATTTCATCAAGATCCGTCCAGCCATTCTGACGTGATTGAGTAACAAACATACATACATCCATCTATCCAAACTTTCGCATTTATAGAATAAAATAAGCCCTTTCATTTGGTGTCCGGCCTTTACTTAAAGATAAAAATAAATTCCCTTCGAAGAAATTAGTTTTATTTACATAGATATTTACACCTGTTTTTATAAATACTTAACTAACTATAATAAAATAATAAAATAATTAATTTAATAAATTTATTTTTTTTGAATTAATTTCTTTAATTTTTCCGCTCCTGTCTCAATTATATATTTGATATTTATTAGTATATAAATTGGTATTGTGTTTATGTATTTTATATGATTATATCTAATTAGTATTGTTTAAAACTTTTGTACACTGACAGCCCTAAATCTATCTCCCTTCGTTCAATCCATCCAAAGGTTGTCTGGAAGAGATTGCCTTGTGCGATAAGACCGCCCATTGTGCACTTATTTTGTATGATTGTCCTGTTCGTAATACATGAGGTGTACAATAAAGTATATAATAAATAAATACACTAGAAATAAAAATAAAAAGTCCTAACTAAATTAACCCTAAAATATGGCGTCAAAAAATTCATCCGCATCGCTGTCGACTGAAAGTGTACCCAAAAGACTTTGATTAGTCCTAAGATAGGAATTTATTCAGTCAGTACTTATTTCGGTACTTATCCTAAAATGCCTCACAGTACCTGATTCACAAATCAAGCGCAGTGATTAAGGAATCTTTAGGAAATCGACGTCTTTAGATTCATGTTTAACACTGAAACTGTTGTTTACAATACGAACCACTCGTTTCGGCCAACACTCGAGTTTGTTTATTTACATCTACACAAATAGTGTACACACCGACGTTTTCGAGAACCTTCGAGGAGGAGCCTTCCGGTGGCTGGACAGAAATTTCGGCCTAAGATATTAATTACAGTCTTTCAATTTTAGAGGTATTAAACGTATAAAAATACAACCGACTTCCAAATAAAAAATACACTACAAAGTATAAAAGTATTTGACATTTTTCTAGTTCTTCGTGCTGTGCTGGCGCTGCCGCTGCGGCTGTAGAGAACCTCAAGCGGCGGAAATATAATAAACCTGTTGGTTGGTTGGTTTGGGGTTAAAACTTTCGGGTCGTGGGGTCCGAGTGCGCATAACTTGTTTAAAGATCTCTCAAGACGCTTAGTTGACACTTCACGTGACTCAAGGGCTTGCTTTTACCTTGGTCAATGAATAAGTATTGCCATACAACGTGGCAATGCCGCCAGTCTTTTGGGTACACTTCCAGTCGAACGCGATGCGGATGAATTTTTTTGACGCCGTATTTTAGGGTTGATTTAGTTAGGAATTTTTATTTCTAGTGTAAGTATAAAATAACTTTAATTTCGGAAGTCGATGTTTTTGGTTGTTCCTTCGTATTTTAACACCGAAGTCGGTTGTATTTTTTTTTGAAGTCGGTTAAAAATAGATTGTCTTGAACCCACACTGATTTAATCAATCAATATTTTTCCATATCTATGCCGGTCATCTTGAAGTCTAACCGGATGTGGCTGAATAGGTAGCAGTATTTTACATGGAGCGGCTTCCTATTCGACTTCCTTTACCCAGTAACTCACGGATCTGTGCCCACTGACCCAGTAACTGTGCCCTGCCTACTGCCACTTCAGTTTGGCGATCCTTCGGGCTATGTCAGTAACCTTGGTTCTCTTACAGTATACACATAGCTCATGGAAAGCGTTCGGTGACGATGACGCGAGTTCCATAATTTTTGTTCACCCAAAAAGTGCTCAACGCGCCTAAAGAAGTTTTCACTTCAAAAATCTTTCACATTGTGCCGTGCGACATATGAAATGAACGTGCTTATTGTGAGTCTCATTTTTTTTTTAATTGAATAATTTTGAAGTTATCTAACAAAACAATAAGATCGGTATGAAAGTCATATTATGTTAAAAATATTATTCCTTCGAAACCCTTTGTCTCCGCGACACTTTGAGTTTGACTCGCACCTGTCCGGTTTTTTCAAATCTCTATCTCCTGAAAAACACTACAATTTCCAACGCGACCCAGTAACTGAGCGCCCGGTTCCGTCGTATGTAGCAGTGGCTCTAATTCGCTACATAATTGTGACTGCTCAATCAAATTGGGTCGCTACCGTCCGCCCCACGGATTGATTGCAGTGACTTCTGTCTAATTACAACTGTAGCTAAACTTTCGACCAGTGATTTAGGATTATCTATGGATGGCGAGAAATATAATTTGTGACGAATGTTTCAAAAAAAAAAAAATGTGTGCATGTACTAGTGCACGAAGAAGTGAAACTTCTTTATAACCTTATTTTTCGAAAAAATATCTACTTTTGTTTTCATTTTTACTTTGTAAAAACAAAACACAAAACAACAACAACAAACAAATCAACAACAACACACAACAACAACTACCACTACAACAACTATATCTAATACAAAAAACGGTCAAGTCTAGTGGTGGGAGTAAGTCCGCTTAAACGACATGCTATCCCTACTCCGCTGGAGAAAGTACTCTTCGAATCAACCGTGGTAGGGAGGGACAAGAAAAAGATGGCGCGTAATGGAAAAATGTGACCCGTAACCGAGAAATGTGACGGTAATTTTTTTTCCAACGCCGATAACGAAGTTTCACTTCAAAAACTTAAAGTATTCAAATCTTACTATATCTCATTCCGTCAGATAGATTTCCAAAAAATATTGGACTCGACTATTTTTTTAAATAGATTTCTTCAGTAAAACATTAATTGACAATGGTCAAGGTCGGCCAGTCAAAGAGATGAAGCTATTTGCACGTTCGAAAGCGTAGATCTCTATGGAGAAAAACGTGCAAGAAACTCCACGGACACAAATTGTTACAAAGTTGTGGTTATATTGTTCTTGTCATGCACGATAAACGCGTCCGGAGTAAAAAGGAAACAGATCAAAGAACAATATTTCGTATTATGAAAATTTAAATAAACGTCTCAGCCGAAACCGAATTTTCTTGGAAACCGTTTCAAGAAAATTCCCGTTCAGTTTTGAATTTGACGTTTATTTACATTTTTTCAAGGACATATCTCGCCGACTGATCGACACTGCGTGACTAGAGGGCTGGCTCGTTATTTGCTCAAAGAATTAGCATTGCCATTCAACGTGGCAATGCTGCCAGTCTTCTGTGCACGTTTCCGGATGACAGCGATGCGGAGGAATACTTCGACGCCTGAGTGTATTAAGTTTTTATTTTTTAATTCATTTGTTTTTTTTTGCTAGTTTTTAGGGTTCCGTATTAGTTCTGTACGTTCGAATGATAAAATGGAACCTTTATAGGGTCACCCAAGTGTTTGTCTGTCTGTTTGTCACAACACAATGACATACGACATAAATGTTGAATTTGGGATTACTATTGAGGAATAAATGAGAAAGTATAAAGAAAAAGATTTTTTTATTTTTAATACAGAGAATTTGCTCTGAAAAAAAAGATATATAAGTATAGTAGTTTTGTTACATGTGTGTGATTTACTGGTAAAAAAAAAACTGGCCAAATGCGAGCCGTCGGACTCGAGAACAATGGGTTCTGAATGAATTTCTTTATTGTTACATGTTATTTTAACACTAGACTTTTTCTAGGTTTTCCTATAATTTATAGGTAAGAACTATTCATAGAAAAGAAGAAAAAAGAATATGCAATTTTTCAAAATTTTAGGCTCAGTTGTATCGGAGATAAGGATGTGGTAATTTTTCGTACTTCAAAACTGTATATTTTAAAATTATGAAAAAAAATACGATTCCAACGGATGTTCGGAACCCTAAAAATTAAATATGCTTAAATCATAATGCAAATTAGAGCAGTGTTGTTTGTGTAAACAAGGTGCCAGTAATATCGTAAATAATTACGTCGTGTTCAGTGTAATTAGGTCAAGCAGCTCTCTGCTTCACAGAATCTTTGTTCATGAAGAAAGGTCACGGTTTCCGTAAGAACATTCTCGGCCTAAAAGTCAAGCCTTAGATATTAAAACCAGTTTTTGAAGAAGTGTGATTCTGTAAATATCTATGTTCTAAGAAAATTTTTAGGTTCTCAACTGTTTGGGTTTTGGATAAATAATGAGATTTATGACAAAGTCACCGATAATTTCACTGTCGAAAATACAACCGACTCTTAAATAAAAAAACTGTTTTTTTTTTGTAAAAAAAGCATTTTACTTTCCACCTTTTAATGGAAAATACGCAATTTCGTTTACTTGAATTACATGTTATTTTCAGCTATTTTGATTTAAAAACCAAATAATTAAACTGATTTTGATGAAATTTCAATGGGACCACAATTCACAAAAACAAAAACAAATCGGTTCATAAATGACGGAGTTTTACAAGGTACCTAACAAATATAAAATAAAACAACCGAATTGAGAACCTCCTCCTTTTTTAAGTTGGTTAAAAATTCCATTAACCCCTAAGATTTTGTAGTTTTAATAATGATAGCTGCTATTGCTAAAATAATATGTTTCTTTATGTAGAACGGCAATTCCCGTATTTTTAAGGAGTGTTCGCAGTTGCATAGGTACTGCCAAAAAGACCTCTATTTTTCCAACTTTTTAACTCGTTTTAGACATTAACTGTCGCTGATATGATATTTCAACTTGATTTTGAACGCTTTTTATTACGAAAATTGGCTTTAAGAGCCCAATATATGTTACAATTGTACAATAAAAAAAAAAAATGGGCATGTGTAAGTATTGAATTTATTCACAAAAAATACGTATAAGGAAATAAATATATAAAGAAAAAACCGGCCAAGGGCATGTTGGACTCTCACACGAAGGGTTCCCTATTATAAACCGAAAAAAAGACACGTTTCTTGTATAGCCCTTTAATTATTTGATATAGCAGCCATAGAATTACACACTGAAAATTTCAACGGTCAACCTATTAGGTTCTTGAGATACAGCCCGCTGACAGTCAGACGGACGGACCGACGGACGGACAGCGGAGGCTTAGTAATGATTCCGTTGGTTACCCTTCGGGTATGGAACCCTAATAATGTTACTCGGTGAAGATGTAGCTTTCTAACGGGGAAATAATTTTTAAAATCGGCCGAGTCGTTTTTGAGTTAAATAGTAACAAACAAACAAATATTTCCTCTTTATAATATTAGTTTAGATCAAGTAAATTTGTAAGCGGACGTCGCGTCACTCCGACAGATTTATCGTGGCCGGGACTTAAGCGACGGCCTTCATCAATTTATTTTGAGTTACGGAAATGAACTTTATAATATTCGGCCCTCGGCTTTCGGCCTTCGGCTGCTTTTTTGGTTCCAATCATTTTTTGATGGAACGTGTCTAGTACCTAGTTGGAATCTTTTTTATACCGCTGTAATTTACAGATAGTTGTACTAGAAAAATTTTGAAAGACGAAATTACCACAAATGGAAAAGTTATTGGTTGATGCCTGAGAAGGTTACATTGAAATGAAGATGAAGACTTCCTTAACCTAACTAATGTTATGAATACGAAAATGAGCGATGACTTTCGGTTCAGAGGAAGATGAGAGGAACTTGGAGACCGTTACAGTCTACTTTAACGGGAGTAAAGCCGCGGGCAAAAGCAAATATAACAATTATATATAAGGAAAACTGTCAAATCAACGCACAGCCGACACTACTGGGACAAGCACCGTCAACTTTTGCACAAGCCTTGCTTTTATGAGGCGTTCGGTAAGAAAGAAATTTCAACTTTAAGGAGGGATATGGGAGAGGGCACGTTGTATCTAAGTCTTTGTTCTTTGAAACTAACAGCAAAGCGAACGAAGTCGCGAGCATCGGCTGGTCGACCATAAACAATTCAAAATGAAAAGTACAAAAAAGCTACATAGAATGAGACCATAGAGCGTACTTTGTAATAAGAAAATATTTCGCTGCGCAAAAGTTTTTATAAAATCGCGAGTTTCAGCATCCAAGTGAACTACTTCCAGTTTTTCTCTTATTTTGACTTCTGCCGCATTTCACTTGCAAAAGTTAAAAACCGGCCAATTGCGAGTCGGACTCGCGCACGAAGGGTTCCGTATCATTATCTATAAAAACGGCAAAAAAACACGTTTTTGTATGGGAGCCCCCTTGAATATTTATTTTATAGCGGCAACAGAAATACATCACCTCTGAAAATTTCAACTGTCTGACTATCACGGTTCATGATATACAGCCTGGTGACAGACGGACAGACGGACAGCGAAGTCTAAGTAATAGGGTCCCATTTTACCCTTTGGGTACGGAACCCTTAAAACCACAATATAATCATAATGATGAATAAAATTGATTAATTTCCAAAGATAACTCAATTTAAAGTAATATTAAACGTAACATCGTTTTATTATATAAAAATAGAACAAAATATAATCGTTTAAAACTTTTCTCATTTGAAACTTGATGATGTATCGAGTGTTTTCAATTAAAAAGAGATAAATTGTAACACTCAACTGTTATAAATTTCCTAAGTTTTATTATCTACTGACAAGCGCCCACGGCAATTATACTTCCCTACTTTATAAATTCTAACCTAGTTTTTACTCCCATATACACCGTGTAAAAGAAAAAACGCAATATCTGACAAGGGGTCATTGTACTCATCATTATGAACAACATTTACTACGAGACCAAAACGTTGAAATCGCGAAAATTATTTTTACATCATGTGTAGGAATTTAAATATTTTGGTCCTTCGGGATTGATGGCACATCGAGTTATAAAATGTTCGGCTTTGGGGAGTTTCATCTCTTTCACTGTATACATTTGTGTCTTTTTAGGGTTCCGTACCCAGAGGGTAAAACGGGGCCCTATTAATAAGACTCCGCTGTCCGTCCGTCTTTCACCAGGCTGTATCTCATGAACCGTGATAGTAAGACAGTTGAAATTTTCACAAATGATGTATTTATGTTGCCGCTATAACAACAAATACTAATAAAACACAATAAAATAAATATTTAAAGGGGCTCCCATACAACAAACGTGATTTTTTTGCTCGTTTTTATAGATAATGGTACGGAACCCTTCGTGCGCGAGCCCGACTCGCACTTGGCCGGTTTTTCTCAATCATAATCATATTTTATTTGTGTAACATAGGTAGTGCATTATTCGTAAACGTGAATTTCTAATTTACGAAGCAGATTCTGTTGGCACTGTTATCTGTGTTTTGATTTAACAGATGCCAAATACTCGTACAAACATTGCTGCTACTGTCGAGCTACGACGTTGTCACATCCCGAGGGACATAAAGTTCTCTTATACAGGGTGTTCCAGAAGTGCGTGGTTATATTTAAGGGTATTGTTAGGTATCTGAAATACAATAAGGAAATATATTTTTTTTTGACTTCGTTCAAAAAACACGACCTCAAAAATATACCAAAAAGTAGAAAAAGAACCCCTTGGAGCTGTCTGATACAGTTGGCAGCATTGAATCTGAGATTTAATTAAAATAAACGCCACCAACTGCATCAAGTTGCCTGAAAATTTTATATATTTTTTTTTTAAACATTTCAGTCGTTTTTTGAGGTCGGATTTTTTGAAAAACTTGTTTTTTATGATTCCGTACCCAAAGGATAAAACGGGACCCTATTACTAAGACTCCGATGTCCGCCTGTCTGTCCATATGTTACCAGGCTGTATCTCATGACCCATGATAGATAGACAGTTGAAATTTTCACAGATGATGTATTTCTGTTGCCGCTATAACAACAAATTTCAACTGTCTTTTGTAAAACAGAATAAAATTAATATTTAAGGGGGCTCCCATGCAACATGATTTTTTTGCTTGTTTTTGCTCGATATTGATAACAGCAACGGGTAGATTCTTGAAATATTCACAGAATATTTAGTGATATATTCAATTTAAAAATAAATAGGTAGTTAAATTAAAATAAAATAAATAGTTAAAGGGGAGCTCCCATACAACAAACGTGTTTTTTTTTTGCCGTTTTTATAGATAATGGTTCGGAACCCTTCGTGCGCTAGTCCGACACGCACTTGGCTGGTTTTTTTTAACACGCTTTTATTAGCTTCACCTGTATGTGTGACACTATGCACCCCACGCTTTTTAACAATAATGTACATTCATTTCATTTTTACATTATTCTTAATCAAATTTATTAAATTTTATTTTCTGTTTTCAGATGGATTTTTCTATAAAAGCTTGTTTTTTTAGTTTTTTTTAACTATTTTTTTTATTTTGATATTGTTTCTTTACTGTATAGCAGATTCAGAATAACACCCTTAAATATGAGCACGCATTTCTTGAACACCCTGTATAACCTATGATGACAAACAACACAGTGGTCAGTCGTACGTGAGTAGATATTAGGCATCCTTCCCACCACTTTACAGACTCTTGAGGAGTCTTGGAGAAAGTGGTGGGAAGGCGACTATTTGTGCAAAATGGCTGCGAACCCACTGCGCTTTCTGCACTGCAGAAACGTGGTAGCAGAAATAGCATCCTAAAGGCGTTATTGTATTAGACACGCAAGAATTATGATGTCGATACTTTACCCTTAATTTCTCATCTCTTCATATAATATCTACTTTCATTTCACGCTCGCATCGCGACTCCTATAACACACATACAACACCAAGCACTACACTTAAGTAATCTAAGTTACTTAGCCCCAATCGAGACCTACTCATTAGCTCTCCCAAACATCTCCATCAACCGGGAATTGAATCCCGGACTTTACCCACAACTTAAATTACGTGTTGTGAACTCTGTATCAATCAATATACAGCTGAACTTAGTTCTAAGCTACACTAAGTTAGCTAATTCTGTTCTACAAAGAATAAAGTACGACAGTTATTACGAGCAGGACCGAGTTTGTAAGAACGTTAGTTACTGTTAAAACCTTATATGTTTTTAGAAGAATGCTGGTTATCATTATTTTACTTTCCGTAACAACGATTGGATTAAAAAACAATTTGCAATAAAAAATATTTATTTTGTTTGGAGATTAGTCTAGTGGTTAAAGTATTTACTTAGTTGTTACTTGTACATGTTACAATAAATTTAGAAAATTGATAAAAAAATATGAATGACTTTGTATTTGATCGAACCAATATTTATCATCTCTAATAAAAACATGACCGCTCAAGTAATTTCGACTAACTTGACAGTAGAGCAACAGAACTGAACAATTTATTTTAACAAATGTACTGGAGCGATGTGACAATTATGTATTTGAATACTAGCCTGTGTTATCAACCTAACACAGGCTAGTATTCAAATATATAATTGTCACATCGCTCCAGTTTGCGCTAAAATGTAACGCTTAGTTTGATCTCCGGCAAAGTTTTAATTTTCAAAATTAAAACAAAGAAAAAGCGGCTAAGCTCGAGTCGGAATCGCATGCAAAGGGTTCCGAACAAATGTATTTTTTTGTAACATATTGGTACTTTCAACCCATAGATTTGTTATAGGTTTTTCATCTCATTCGTTTCGGAGATGGCGGTGGGAGTGGTGATTTTTCGTTTAATTTGTTGAATAACTTCAAAACGCCGTCACTCGATACAGTTAAAACAAAAACTTTCGCATCTCTTTCTGTCAATTAAATATCAAATGCGCAAGTATACATAAACATGTCACGACACCTCCAATCCATTCTTCTTTTAACTCCATAAGGCCCAGTTCACACAATCTAATTGGCTGTCAGCGCCGCGCACGCCGCCTGGCGGAGGGAAGTAGCAACTTGCCTCAAACCTCGCCGCCCATTATTACGTGAATGCTAAAAACTTGCGAAGTTCCGTGGAATCATAGTACGATGTGACTAGGGATGGCAGGAAATTGGAAAAGGAAAGGGGCCGGAGAGATTCGCGCATGGAAATGTGCAAATGGTATGTGTGTGGAAGATTGAAAAATGTTTTCTAATGAAGTTGTCTGGTGTTTGTAGATAGATTTTGCGTAAATGATATTTATCTTTGTAAGTAGGTTTAATGTAACACTTTGACACGTCAATCTTTTTTGTCATTTATTCACCCTACGTACTTAGTGTACTGTTAATTTTGGACTTCTTTTTGCCGAAACGAATACAGACTGTTTTATTTTTCACATGGAATTTTAAATTATGCTTTATTAACTAACAGTGCTTTTGCATTAGTTATATGTTTTTAATTGCAATTCTTTGTTATTTTGTCTTTGCATATGGTCTAATGTTTTATCTCTAAGGGAACTAACGAAACAAAATAACAATGAAATCTGAACCACCTGTTTCTGTCAGAAATTGGTATCCCTCCAATTGTAAAGTCATTGAATACTATTGTAGGTCCGAAAATACATAAAAGCGCAGAAAAGGAGTGATCTGAACGCATACAACCCTAATCTCTTCAAAATTAGAGTGAACAGGCTTCTTTTGGGTAAGCTCGCTCCGTCTCTCGCACAAGATCAAACTCATCACAAATAAAAAATAAAAACCAAATAAAAAAATCCAAAATATTTATCTCAATCAACAACGTGAAAGCCCTGATTAGTAAAACCTGCTCGTGAAACGTAGATGAGGGTAGCGTGACGAGTGACGAGCTCAGATAACATTGTGTGAATCTGCCTTTATAAGGGTGCGCTTACAGCGGATAGTTTAAGAACAGTGGATTGTCACGTCCTATCCCTTTGAAATTATAAAGGTACCTAAAGAGGAGGAGCTCGTGGCTAAATAATAACAGCCGCGGGTCGATTTACAAGGTTAAGCAACGCTTGTCGAGGTCAGGTCATCGATGGGTTATCTTAATGTACCGAGATTCCTCCGTACCTCAAAAGACACTTTATGTTGTTGGTCCCGGCTGTGATTAGTAGATCTTTGACAGTCGTTACGGGTAATCAGCAGCCAGAAAATCTGACACCAGTCTTTTGCCAGAGGGTACCGTATGACCCAGTTACTGGGTTGTAGAGATAAGGTAGGGATCAGAGGATCAGAAATGGTTGGGAAAAGGCTAGGCAGATCTAATGTCTGCGGGCGCTGTGACAATTATTTGAATATTGGCCTAGGTTTGGGTGATCGCGGAAATGAAACAATTGGCACAGATATCGCTGAAGAAATATCAAAAAAACATTCAGTCGAATTGAAAATCTCCCCTTTAGTTTGAAGTCGGTTGTTGATATCGTGGGTCAGAATTAAAAACCACTGAGACATTAGTCGCGTTGCAATTTAAATAAAAACATTTATTTGGTACAAGAAAAAAAGAAGAAAAACCACACAAATATTATAAAGGCGAAAGTTTGTGAGTGCGTGTGTGTGTGTGTATGTTTGTTACTTCTTAACGCACAAACGGCTGGACCAATTTCGATAAAATTTGGTATGCAGGAAGCTGACACCCTGGATTAACACATAGGCTACTTTTTATATATACTAAAACCGCAGGTAAGACCGCGAGGCGCAGCTAGTATATCAATAAATCTCCTACCAGTACTTTACATTTAGCTACTGCCTGAGAGCCAATTCTACAAATTTTTAAGCAACGGTCGCGTTTGCTTCTCAATCGCAATCTTTCAAAAAAGTAAATGATAATACAACTTCCTATTTACGTATTTCCCCGAAGGACTGCAGTCTGACCCAATCTGCCCGCGTCTGACCTCCTTTCACGATGCTGTGTAATCTTATCAGCACGAGATATTGTGGTCTTTGATTAAAAACAATCTTGGGGTCGCCTCATCGGCCTTCTTTTTAATTTTAATTTGCCTGGGGAGGGACAGTGGCCTCTTATCAACGAGGGTGGTAGATTTTCTTATCGTGTTGAGTTTGTACTTTGATTTTTTATTCATGATGATACCTTTGTTTAGCGGACCAACAATACTTTTAAATCGTAAATCTATTCTATACTAGTGGACCGCCCTGGCTTCGCCCGGATGTTAATGCATCTTTTTGTTCTTTATTTTTTTTAATTTTTTTTTGACATACAATTTTTTTTTTTTAATTTTTAATTTAATTTATGTTGATTTTGAGTTAATATTGTGTTAAATTATTATAATGAATGTTAAGACTAGAAGAATATTTGGACCAATGTGGAATTTAATTTTAATTTTTGTGTTGCCTACATATATATTGTTTTAACCACTAAGTTTTTGACACAAATGTAAATTTGTTGAAGAAGAAAATAAATAAATAATAAATTTTGAAAAAATTCTTTCATAAGACAATAATAATTTCAAAAATTTCATCTGACAATAACAAACACAATAAATAATAATTAGCGAATTTGGCCCAGCCAATCTCGAGTTTTGCGCTTAGCAAAACATTTAGCCATTTTTTTTCATTTATGTTTTATTTATATAGATTTCTATATTAATATCATAATCACTTTAATATTATTAAGACGAAAGTTTGTGAGTGTGTGTGTATGTTTGTTACTTCTTCACGCGCAAACGGCTGAACCGATTTAGATGAAATTTGGTATGCAGGAAGCTGACACCCTGGATTAACACATAGTTTACTTTTATATATATACTAGCTGTGCGGGTAACACCGCGGGGCGCTGCTAGTAATATCATAAATGCGAAAGTATGGATGGATGTATTTTTGTTACTCAATCACGTCAGAACGGCTGAACGGATCTGGATGAAATTTGCCACAGTAGTAGATTATAGTCTGGAAAAACACAAAGGATACTTTTTATTCCGGGAGTATGTTCCCTTGGGATAATTTTCGAAATACACGCGGGCGGAGCCGCGGGCGGCAGCTAGTAATTCATGTTTTAAATATTATTTATTTCGTATAGGTGCACCTACCACAGTATCGTATTTTTAACCCAATGATTGACTGGTAGAGAATGCCTTATTTCATTAAGTCTGTCTATTTACCATTATATACACAACGTTTAAATAAATAAATATTGAGTAATTTTGTTCGAGTTTTTAGGTTGGATTTTTCCGTATCTATGAAATTCAGTTTTCTAAGAAATTCTTATTGTGAGTGTTTATACCTCACGGTATTTAAGTCTCGGATGTTCGTATTCTTGGAAATGACTGAAACGAGTTTAAATAAACTTGATACACTTAATATACCTAGGTCTAAGCTATGGGTTGACCATACTGAGTGCAGGCAGGCCAAAGAGGCACTTCCCTCTATTGATGGCCGTTTCACGAAAAAAGCCCTAAGACTTACTAAACAGCAGTTGCGTACAGTCACAGCCGTCACAACTGGCCATGGGTCTTTTAATAAACACCTCTATGTCATAGGAGTCACCGACAGCCCATTTTGCAGAGCCTGCATGGAGGAGGACGAGACAGCAGCACAACTGCTACTAAGCTGCCCGGTAGTCGCTGATTACAGGGCTAAGTACTTCGGTAACCCAGGTACCCTTTGCGAGATAGTTAGTAACACCAAGGCGTTGCTGGCCTTCCTTGAGGAGCTGGGGTGGATCGAATGACACATTTGTCCCACCTGCACGCAAAATACGCGCTTAGTCGTGGAGTTGCGGAAACCAGCCCGAGTTACATACATACATACATATACCTAGGTCTAAAAAGTAAGCTAAGGACCCTTTTGGAACAAAGAGTTTAAAGAGAAAGACATAATGATTTTTCAATTTATATCGAAAACTTAAAGTTACTATCAATATCTCTCTTATTTTACACGTTTTTTTTACTAAAATACAAGTCATGATTCCACACCTACATCTGTACATAATCCGTCATTCAGTCAAAAGGATCAATACTCGCTTACCAAAGGGACGCGGAAGCTCCCAAACGCACAATATCTCAAGTACTGTAACAAAGTATTGAATGGTCCCTCGTCCCTCAGAAGCAACCCTTCCAATCCATCGACCCTCACTCTCCATATCTCCCTCTAATTTCTTACATAAAGCGGCTCTTACGCTCAATTCACTGTGAAATCGGTATCATGTTCGTACCTGCTTTTCGGTAAACAGGTTAGTACAATAATATCTCCTACACGTATAAATGACTACGTGTAGGAGATATTATTGGACGACAATCTAAGAAGTCAAATTTGACAGCAGGATACAATATTGTTTTATTAATAAGTATGGAAGTGACAGAGACATGAAATAAATCTATATCGCAATTAGTGATAAGCGATCTTCTATCTCTGTCTACTCAGCTGTCAAATCCGACTTCTTAGATTGTCATGAGTATAGTGAACTAGTGACAGAAACTGCTTGTCACGAGTATAGTGAACTAGTGACAAAAAATTGTGTATTACTAACATCGAATTTAGTGGCTTTGCTTCTGAATCCTATCTCACAGGAACCATGCATTTATTTGAAATTAATAATAGGCAATGAAATTAAGCGATAGTGAAACCTATTCGGATTAGTATCTACAGCCAAAGATACCAACAGACGCAAACAAACAACAATGTCACATTTCTATGTATATTATTCTTTTAAATCAGACTAAAAAAGGGGGGAAATAAATGGCAAAATGGAAGAAAAACAAAACACAATCATTCCAATTTTAAATCCCTCAACAACAAAAAGTTGAAGAGCGAATATTTAAAATAATCGGTAGATAACATCACTGCCCTTGAGTCGAGGTCACGCGGGGTGCGAGATGACCTTAACCCAATTAGTGACCTTCGATCTGAGGGCCGCTTTCCGATGCGATGGTGTTGATTAGGCACGAAAGGTGGGGTAATATAATAGGTAGGTGGTATGCTTGTGTTTCACAGGGGTCTCTGGGGTGACATGTTTGATCTGTGTGTCATGCTTAGGTCTGCGTTTTAGAATAGGGGTAAAAAGAGTCAAAATGTAGTAGGTAGATATATTTTAGGAGCAACTATACTTTCTAAGACTAATAAATTTTATTTTGTTGATTTTTGATAGTTATTATGGGTAGTCGGAAGCCAGAAAATTTGACATCAGTCTTGCCAAGGGGTATCGTGTTTTCGGGTGTGTAACGATTGACATAATAACAAAATATCTAACGTTCACTTGACATAATTTCAGTTAACATAATTTTGTTTAACATAACGATCAGTTGACATAATGAATTGTTGATATAATTTCATTTTACCTAATTTCATATGACATAATGAACATTTCCTATAATGCACATTTCACATATATTTATTTAGCATATTATTCATTTACTATAATATTCATAATCTCTAAGTAACTATTGTTACCAGGAGAAACTGGATGCAATCTGGACTTTAGGGCACCCCGACTCGGATAGGTTAGGTTAGAATGGGATGGCGGGGTCTATTCGCTCGCTTCGCTCGCTCACACGACCCCGCCATCCCCTTCGTGTTTATTTTTTTATAAACCACCCAGAAGTAGGAGCCCCGCGAAGCGGGGCTCCGTCGACCAAGCCCACCCTCGACCATGCATAGAATATTTTAAGGTTTGGTTAAGTGCCATTTGAGTTAGGCAAGAACTGTGCCCATTAAACATGAATTTTAGGTCAAAAGAATATTAGGTCAAATGAACGTTATATTAAAAGAATATTATACATATTGAAAATTATATAAAATGAACGTTATACTAAATGTTATTATGTTAAATGAATATTATATGATATGAAACATTAGGTCATATGAATTTATGTCATTTGATATTATGTCATATGAAAATTATGTCATATGAACGTTAGTTCAAGTGAAATTAGAGCATTTGTTTTTATACCAAACATTACACACCCCGTGTTTTCCAGTTACTGGGTTGTGGAGGTCTGATAGGCAGTCACTCCATGTAAAACACTAGTATTCAGCTGCATCCAGTTAGACTGCACGCTGACCCCAGCATACTTAGAAAAAGGCTAGGCAGAATGAATGAATGATAAGAAGAGATTGGCGATTTTAAAATGCTTGACGCAAGACAGCAAAATTGCTATGCGTTGTACCATTGATTCGTATGTTCTGTATGGTGTCGGACGTAAAAGAATAGCACCACCCCATCACTTCCACATGGCAAAAGGGGGAGACCTATGTCCAGCATTGGACGTCTTTCGGCTATGGTGATGATTGATTCGTAATCCAAATTGCTAGTAGCTTCTGAAAAAGCGTGTGTTTCCATCATCGACCATGTCATCGCTTACTATTAGCTTAGATAGTATTCTCAATCGCAAGCGTATCAACATTAACATAAAAAAGCCCCCAACTTTTCAATCCAAGAAAATATTACATTCACACTTCACTCACTCGCCTTTCTCACACATTTCATACTCTATAACAGCCATCAACATGCTCACATGCTTACATTAGGCACGCCACCATGTCTGGGGTATCCATAACATGCAACGGTCGTGTAAACAAGCGTTTGCTTGCAATAAACGGCGGGTAGTCACGACTCACACATACGATACGTTTGCGAGTGACGTGGGGCATAACTACTCACTCAGCGGGGAATATGAAGGTCAAGTCAAAGTCAAAGTCAAAGTCAAAGCATTTATTTCAAATAAACCATTATCAGGTACTTTTGAATTGTCAAAGTCAGTCCGTCAAAAACATGAAGCTATTTGCACGTTCGCAAGCGTAGATCTCTATGGAGAAGAACGTGCAAGAAACTCCACGGACACTCTTTTAAATCATTTTATGTTTACAAAAATCCTGGTTACATAAACCTTGTTGCTTCTATATATGAGAACAATGTAAAGAAAGAAAAAAAACNCAAAAACATGAAGCTATTTGCACGTTCGCAAGCGTAGATCTCTATGGAGAAGAACGTGCAAGAAACTCCACGGACACTCTTTTAAGGGCGGGGTAAGATGGGTAACGGTTTGTTGTGGTTTTTAAAAGGTTTGGTTGCATCTGATTGCTGTTTGCAAATACATAAGCATAATGAGCCAATAATATCCTCACTGGTGTGGCAGAAGCATCTTATGTTAAGTATTATGTTTCTTAGATATACCTATCTACTTAATCCCACACGATGTTTTCTTTCACCGTTTAGAAAAAAAAGGTGATGACATAATTTGCATAGAATGACAGCCTGGATTCAAAACTCGTCAGTCGCGGCCGTTAATACTTGGCAATCACCGCTCTCTCAAGAAAAATTCTTGCTAAAATAAACCACGCAATTGTTTTTAAAAATTAGTCCTAGCAGAGACCTACATATTTATGTGGGTGTGTTATTATATAAACAAATAACATACAAAGCTTAAAAAAAAACTTACAAATAAATTTATGTAGGTAGGTACTGCTAAACGCTTGAAAATTTTTCACCCCAGAGTGAAAAGTAAAAGTGTGAAAACTTTTATCGAAAAATCTTAATCGTTCCCACGATAAGTGGACACATGGTCCCGAATCGTAAATTATCCTCTAAGATTAATAAGTGTCTCGGGACCGAACGGGAAGGAAATAATAAACGAAATGGAACGAACTAAAATTATTGCACCAGTTGCTATATCGCTGTTTTGGAGGCAAATAATGATAGTACTATAATGAGCCCATTTCCGTTTGACACTGACTAAAGTTAATTGAAAGTGAAGTGTATATGATAGATAGCGAGTTTACACGTGTTTTTAAATGCCAAACACATGTTTTGCGCCAATGTCTATATTTGTACCCAGTTAGTGGCAATTTGCTCGGTTCATGTGAAATAGTTATTATAAAAAAACTGGGGATATGGAGGTGAGAACGACAGAAATTGCTCTATCTATTCGTTTCCCATTTTTTTCATTTTTCAAGAATAAAGACTTACAAAATATCTAGTTTATTTTACAAATACTGGAGAACTGAAATGTGATGTTATGTTCTGTATACGTTATTCTGATGTAATTGGTCAATAAGTTACTAACATTGTTAAATTACCGAAACAAAAGTTATAAGTGCCGATTGCGTACAAGCTTAACAGCAAGCAATAAGAGTCAATGTTAAAACTTAGCAATAAAACTGGATTACAAGCTTAACAGTAAAAATAATCGCCTCTTATAGTCGCCCTGACGGTCAAGGGGTAACTTGTACCAACTGAGGGGGCAATTATTGCCGCAATTTTGTGTAATTACCGCAAAAGTTAAACGACAGGGGTCAATTTAGCCCCGATTTGACAGCGACTTCATTTTACAGGATTACCGAGTTTAATCCCGGCTCTTGATTAATCCAAGGATTAATATGTTTATTAATTATTTTGATGATTATTTTGGGAAGAAACTGGTATTGACATTAAATGGTCAGATGTGCAGATATACATTTTTTATTATGAACTTAATCGTAGAGCCCATGTATAAAATCAGAAATTATGCTTCAGGATAATCATTGAAGCATCACCTGTCAAGGTGCGGTGATGATGAGTGGAGTAAGGCAGTGACCGTGTGATGTCCAAGGACTGGTCTAAGAAGTGTTGATAGTGTAGCGGCAAGATGGGCAGATGATATTGTTGCCATCGCGGGTAGAACTTGGATGAGGGTGACACAGGAACGTGGGCACAAGAAAACAGAGGCCTATGCTCAGCAATGGGCGAAGTCGGGCTGTGGATACGATAATGAATGAATGATTATTATGAATTCTCTTAATCGGTATGATTATTATATATCATATTTATTAGTTTATTATTTTATCATATACATATATGTATTTTATTAGTATTATTTATATAATCTGTATATTCTTTCCAAAATGTTAAAATTCAATTTTAAATGTTATTTATATTTATTGTACACATACCACAGTATAGTCTTTATAAGCCAAAGGTTGACTGGTAGAGAATGTCTTGATGCATTAAGTCCGCCCATTGTCCACCACTATTGTACATAAAGTTTAAATAAATAAATGAATCAGCTAAGCCACTATAAAATCTTTAAAAAGTCTTTAATTAGAAGGAAAAAAAATAATTGGAAAAGGCAAAATACACAAACATTAAACATCCTCCTCTTGGACAAAATACACGGTCGTGAGAATACATTGACAATGACATAATCCCCTTCACATCCTCGTGTATCCGGGGAGGATTTGTTGTCCATCGTGTTGACACAATCCCTTATAAACCTTCTAAGACAACCTTCGAAACGGAGTTAGTAGTTAATTCGCAGTATTGTAACGGCTATACACGTCAAATCATCTGCCTAGCCTTTTTCCAGTTGGGAAAAGGCTAGGTATATAGTTATATTGGAGTCGACTTCCAGTCTAACCGGATTCAGCTGAATACCAGTATTTTACGTGGACTGACTGTCTATCTGACTTTCTAAAACCAGTGACTGGTTAACACGGTATTTCTTGGCAAGACTGGTGTCAGATTTTCTGGTTTCTGACAATCCGTAACGATTACCATAGATCTACCAATGACAGCCAAGACCAACGGCTAAACATACCGTGTCACGGCGGAGTCTTAATATGTTAAGATGGTCACCCATTCACAGACCGACCTCGGCAAGCCCTTTTTTTTTTTGATCTCGGGTGAAATCCTCATCGAAATCCTCCACCCTGGGGCGGGTGGAGGGGTCTGTCAGACACTTACTGACTAAAACCACCCCGGTGTTCCATCTTCCACCTACGCCGGGGATCGCGGGAACGTATGCGACTTCCGCAAACCTCGGCAAGCCTTGCTTAACCTTGAAGAGCGACCAGTGTCATATTTGGCCACGATGTCATACTATTAACAGTTTCCAAAAATATCTGGAGGAAAAGTAGTACTCCCACGTTCCACCAGTTATGTTATTGTTTTAAATCCTACGCAATACAGGATGAGCCTAATTTAGCGCTTACCCAGGATCCAGGGTGCTTCTGAGAACCCGAAACCCGAAACACAGTAAGCCTTGTTTCTAGGTAAAGAGGTAAGTGACATTTAACGATTGTCTAAATTCCAAAATGTAAGTTATTATTGCTCTGTTTTCTATCGTTGAGAGAAAGCTGCTTGGCCACAATACCAACAGAAGGACGCCCTAAAAGAACATACACAGATCCTGATCGATCAATCGCTAAAGCGATTCTGTAAAAAAAATCACCTTGAAAAATGAACAAAAGTCACCTTGAAGTGACCTGTCATTCCGAATATTGACAATCTTTGGCTACATTCGGAATGACAGGTCACTTCACTTAAATTTTCACGGGGAGCCCTTCCAATCGACCGCCTGCTGCATGAACCTGAACTAAGCAAAAGTAGTATGTTAGGATCTAATCGTTTTGTAATTTCTACCTATTTCTATCAAAAAAAGGTGTGAGTTTATATACGTACCTAGTGAAAGAAAATAAAAAACAAATGAAAAATTCCAAAAATATTTGAAATAAATGGAATTCTAAATTGTAATCGAACCCTCTAGCTCTGGGTTGGAAACAAATGCGAGTCGTAAGCCGTGCCACAGAGCAAAGCGATGCCTTCGTGGCCAATGTTAGGGATCGAACGAGGGCAATCGCGTTTGAACTCACTGCTAGAGGTGCTAGTGTAGCGTGAGGTCTTCGAAGTGACAAATTTCGTTGTTTGTGGGCTTCTGATGCGAGTTTATTGGCTCATTTTATATGATATTTGTGTGTTTTTTTCTGTCGAAAACTTGTCCTTCTTTTTTTTGTCGAAAAAGCGTGTTTTTAATTGAAACGTTGCTTCCGTGCACGTAATAATGTCTTTTAACAGCTGCTTAAAGAGCTGCACTCGCCAATAGCGCCAACTGGTGAGCGCAAAAATGGTAGCCCACATTGTTATAACTTTTCGTACACACCAAGCGTGTCAGTGAGTGTCACCTTTCCCTCATAGAAATTAACGGTCCGGGATGATTTTGGCGGTGGCTTTGGTAGTTGAAACGTGTGCAATTGCTCGGCAGCGAATATTATTTTTCATACCTTTTCATAACATTTCACCCTCGTTAAACTCGTAAAGCAGCACAAATTCCAATTTTAAATCAATTTATATTAAAATTTTAGTCAGTACCCTAATACTTTTACGAAAAAAAGTAGCTAAAAGTACTCTTTATACCATCAGAAATCTGCCAATGAAAGTCCCGTCAAAATCGGAAGAGCTAACTGTCAATTTTTTTAATAAGTTTCTTTTAAACAATCGTAGGTATGCATTTTGTATAATAATAATAATCATTTTTATTTGTGTAACAAAAAAACAACAGGTCGCTATATGTTATGGTTGCATGAGAATTGTTCATGCGAGAGGTAAACACAAATTATTTGGTAGGTATGTATGTCAAAAATAATTAATTATTTAAAAAATAAAAAAATTATGATCATAAAATTAAAAAAAGTAATGTGTAAAATAATAATATAAAAAGTTGTTATTTTGACATTTCAAATAAACACTGACGTCGGCGTAGAGACGTCGTTCCATGCTCTGTGGGTGGACGAAGGTCGTCGCTTCCCCGGACGACGTAGTTTCACGTCCAGTTAGCTGTCACTCACTCTACTATCCAGTATTATTTGTTTTTCTCGGGTAGATCGACTTTCTAACAGCGGACTGACTTGAGAAAATAACTGAGGATTCTTTTGTTTTTACAATGTTATATTGAGCTTTAGTTATGTACAAAATTATTTTTTTGAAGTGAAAACTTCTTTAGGCGCGCTTGAGCACTTTTTGGGTGATCAAAAATCATGAAACTCGCGTCATCGTCACCGAACGCTTTCCATGAGCTATATGTATACTGTGTTTTTATGTGTTCTTTTTGGGTGAACAAAATCATGGAACTCGCGTCATCGTCATCGATCGCTTTCCATGAGCTATATATATACTGTGTATATATGTATGTGTACTTTTTGGGTGAACAAAAATCATGGAACTCGCGTCGTCGTCACCAAACGCTTTAGTTTTCGCTTAGTTTTCACTTCTATCGGCAGTCCCTAAAGACTGCCCCGCATGTTTTGTAAACAATTCATTCGGTTTTATCTTCATCTCAAGTAATACAAATATGAACATTTTTCATCATTTATGTATAAGTGTCTAAAAAATGTGTATGTAACATTTGTTCAGACAATATTTTAATGTAAATTATGATAGTTCGAGTAACTACTACTACTCTATATAATATATACATAATTCAACCATTTGTTTTGTGAACTTGGCTGACACTGCCATGTAAAAATTAGTGAAAGATGAATGCACAAATCAAGTTGTATCAAAAGTTTGATACCTATATTATTACACAATAAAACTCATTGTTAAGTTTTTTTCCAACATACCATGTTAATCGCACAACCACACTAATAAATTAGATATTTATAACAAAAAAAACATTGGAAAACTTTAAGGCTGCCTGAAACTTTTCTTTTGAATAAATTCCAACAAGTAAAAAGTAATGGTAAATTGGTAAAGGTTAGTTTATGACCTCGAGCTTTAAGCAAAGGTCATACTGTGACCTTACAGATGCCTGATAGCCATGGGCTCATGGTCAGTCGAGGGTTGAGCACGGAGGGTTAAAAGTTAAACGAAGCAAAGTTTTGTTGTATTTATTTTGTTCGCGTGTTTGGGAAGCCGATTAGTTTATGTTGTTCAGAGTAATTAACTGTAGTTTAGGTTAGGAAAAGCTTTAAAGACACGCCAACTGGGAAATAAACACAGAAGTAAGTACACTACCGCTCATAAGTATTTTCCCACCTGCGGTTTTTGAGGCCACCTTAAAAAACAAAGATAGACACATAGATGAGTCTAAAATTTAAAACGGTATTGTCATTATATTTTAAGTATAATTACTATTATTCCATGGATGATGGGTATGTTGATACTCTTGCGACATCCCATCTTCCTAGCTCTTCGTGCTGTGCTGGCGCTGCCGCTGCGGAGAATCCCAAGCGGCGGAAATATAACCTTGTTGCTAGTTACCCAACGTGTATCAGAATAAACGCAATACCCTTAAAAGGTTACATTTATTCTGTTACACGTTGTATATTCGAGTCGTTTGGGGTTGAAACTCTCGGGTCGTGGGGTCCGAGTGCGCATAATTTGTTTAAAGATCTCTTAAGACGCTTAGTTTACACGTCGCATGACCCAAAGGCTGGCTTTTACCTTGTTCAAAGAATAAGCATTGCCATACAACGTGGCAATGCCGCCAGTCTTTTGGGTACACTTCCAGCCGACAGCGATGCGGATGAATTTTTTGACGCCATATTTATGGGTTAATTTAGTTTGAAGTTTTTATTTTTATTTCTAGTTTGTACCTATAATTAGTTAGTGATGATTGGAAACTCCGTAAGATTTTAAAATCTTTGTGACCCTTAAAATTACTATTGAATCGTTTAAACTATTCAAACTTTTAAAAATAGCGTTTTCTGGGTGTCAAATACTTTTGAACTGTTTCACTTGTTTTTCTCGTAGTTTCTCTCTTACGTAATAATTGTACGTCTTCACAGAAAACGTACAATTATTTTCAAGGTAAAAGGCAATAGTGTAACTTTCAATAAGTGTAAGTATTTTACCGTTATTTCGGAATTCGGTGTTTTTTATTGTTCCTTCTTATTTTAACAGACTTTAAAAATTAAATTATTTTATACTCTGTAAGTAGTGTTTTTTTTTTTTGGAAGATTTTTTTACAATGAAATACAACTGGCTTTTATAAAACCAAACTTCTGAATCGATTTTGATGAAATGGCACCAATTGGGAAGCATATCCTTTTATTAAATAAAAGGATTAAAAAAAAAAAAAAAAAAAAAAAAAAAAAAAAAAAAAAAAAAAAAAAAAAAAAAAAAAAAAAAAAAAAAAAAAAAAAAAAAAAAAAAAAAAAAAAAAAAAAAAAAAAAAAAAAAAAAAAAAAAAAAAAAAAAAAAAAAAAAAAATTTCAAATCGGTTCATAAATGCCGGAGTTATGAGGTAGCAAACACACAAGAAAAAGATTGTATGTATGTATTTAAACTCTATGTACGAACATAAGCAAATCAAAAAGGCATTCCCCACTGGGCCAACATTACAGTACCTAAACTACAAAAAGACTACACAACAGTTTAGACAAAGGAAAGGAACATTAAAATAGTTATCAAGCTGCCATTTAGGAACCTTTTATGTAGTCACGAAATAGTTTAAAGCTTTTGCTACAACAGAATGCTTAAAAATAACATCTTCTACAATGAAAAATAAACTCAACGTGCTAACATGCATAAAATCACACTTAAGATCTTTGAAAGAGTAACGCAAAGCGCTGAATTGCTACTTTATAATATAACAACGGTCTTAAACGGGTTTAAAAAGATCTTAAAAATGTCTGTGTTTATCACGATAAAGACTAACAATCTAAACATTAAAAAGAGCTTTCTTTTCATAAATGAACTGTTGTTTTTGTCTAATGACGTGTTGGAAGAAATTTTGCACAAAAGAACTTAGTTCATTGAATGTTAACAAAGGAAAGGCCCCTTTTCAGATAGGAAAAATGCTAGCATTTATCACCACGCTAGACCAATCTGTGCCGTTTTATGATGTTTAATTCCATCATGATTTCTAAGTGATAAAAACGAAGCTATATATGACTGATAGCACCATCCCATTTTTGCAACGGAATCATGATAGGTTATACGGCCCATGCTATACTAAGTTTCTTCCGTGCTTCGGAAAGCACGTTAAACTGATGGTCCCGGTCAGATTTCTCATGGTCGTTAAGGGTAAAGCCAAGAATTTAACACTAGTCTGACCAAGGGGAATTGTGCTACTCCTATACTTGGTTGTGGAGCTCGGATAAGATAGGCAGGCGCTCCATGTAAAATACAGGTCATTACTAATACTAGGTACTCATCTGCATTCAGATAGCCTGGAAGCCAACCCAAACGTAGTTGACAAGTTGCGGAATTTGTTCGAACGAGTCACCGCGGCCCTGAAACGCAAAGGAGGAACACGGATGGGTTTTAATGAGTAGCCTGACAATCCTCTTCCGCTCCGCCCAGAGCGGAAGCAGTCATTTGATGATTTTCCATACAAAAAAACCATTCAAGTGCGAGTCGAACTTGTGCGCTGAGGGTTTCGTACCTACCCATTATACCGCCATAATTTATTTATTTATATATTAAAAAGGTATCATTTTATTGGTGGCAGGCGTCAACTTTGTATTTATTTATTAACACTTTACGCACACAAATGTACAGAGGTGGACTTAATGCCATAAGCATTCTCTACCAGTCAAACTTTGGGTGATGCAGAGAATGGTGGTAGGTGCAATATGGTGACTAAAAAGCGGCTGTTTTTTTTATTTTAGTTTGTGTATATAACACCCTTTACTTTTCAACTTTTTTATTTTTTTGGAATTTTTCCTATGGTTAAAAGCAAGGTCTTATAGCACAAGAAAAGGGAAAATTACGAAAAGTTGAAAATTAAGGTAAATTTTGGTAGTTACACGTTTTCGCGAAAATCAAAATTTGCCCATATCTTTTTATTGTGTTGCCTCAGGACTTGGATTTTATACACCTGATAACTATAGACCTCAGTATTTGGTATAGATTTCAACTTGCTAGGTCCACCCGTTCCTGAGAAATAGGTAGTGACATACGGACCGACAGACGGACAGACGGACAAGAGAGTGATCTTATAAGGGTTCCTTTTTTACCTTGTGAGTACGGAACCCTAAAAAAGAAATAAAAAAAGCGTAACAAATGGCCAAAGACGAATCACATAAAACAGTTTTATTTTCTTCAACCTTTTTATTTTCTCCGTTAATCAGCTCGAAACAAAGGAAACATAAAACAAAGGAACTCCTCAACAAACAAATGAAATCTATCTTTTACTTTTTATTTCGAGTCGCACAGTTGCTGTTACAAAATACACTTATCTTTTAATTCCAGGTGAACTGCATTAATTATATTGGCAGGGTTCCAACGGTCCCAGGAAAAGGAGAATAAACGTTCCTTGGAGGATCTGAGTTCCTTTTTATTACACCTAAGTTTACATTTTAAATGTAAGTAAACCTGGGTGTGCAATGAAGGTTGTTGTTGGAAGATACTCACTTTGTTTTGCTTTGGCGCTATGCCCGCGTACCTTATTATGGTAATTAAGTATTAAAAAAAAAAAAAAAAAA
>NDFZ01004508.1:44871-99334 GCA_002192655.3 Mamestra configurata
TGGGACAACTCACACACGGTCATCCGATCCCAAACTAGGCAGAGCCTGTACTATGGCAACCAGACAACTGATAAACATACTTATATATTTCTAAATACATACATATTATACACAAATTACACCCAGACACAGAACAAATGATCATGCTCATCACACAAAGATTTGTCCTGGGTGGGAATCGAACCCACGACCTCCGGTTAAGCAGTCAGGGTCACTAACCACTCGACCAACAGGCCAAAGTATTTAAGTTATAAACGAATATTATTTCGTTGAGAAAACTAGACAGAGCCGCATGAAATGCTTAAGCCAAGCAAGCAAGCTAATAAGCTATTGCAAAAATAAATTTGATTTCAACTTGAAACTATGTTTAAAACGAATTAATTTCTATTATCTATTTGTTTCTTGTCGACGTCTTAACTTTTAATGGATTTGCATGAAACTATAAATAGATTTTCACACCGGGTGTATGTCTATCCTTTGGGATAATGTACAATTCTCACGCCAACAAAGTCAAATAGAAAGTACTCCAAAATTGAAATGTGTGTTGGGACACATGGTAGAAGTGAAACTTCAACGGACAAGTGGAACTCTCCCTCCGCCGCAGCCGGCTCTTACCACACGATATATCGTCTACCCCTCCACGCGGCCGTAACGCTTTTTCGTGGCAGAAAAAATCTTAAAACTATATATATAAATCTATATAAAAGTTTCACTTCAATAAAATTGACGCAAACTAGGCAATCAGCCTCCTTTCCAACCTTGCTACCACTCAAGTTTTTACTCTATTCTCTCTATTCTCACACAGATTACAAGAAATATATTTCCCCCAGTCTCCGAACAAATTTAATGCCTGTCCCCCACATGCATCTGCGACCACATTTGCTCGACACAGGCTTCAATGGAGAGCCGAGTAATTGAAATTTCTATTGGCTCATAAATGATAAATAAATTGATAATACAGACAGTGGTATGTATACATGCGTAGTTGTTGCTCTAATAGTGGGTCCACACGATACTTTTTTTTTTTGGGCAGACTTTGAACTTTGAATTTAAAAAAAACTTTTTTACACAAAAATACTAACCGACTTCCAAACACAAAAACACTACAAAGTATAAAATAACTTTAATTTCGTATTATATGGGACCAATCGGAACATATATCCTTTCACATGAAGAAAGATTTTTTCAAATCGGGTCATAAATGACGGGGTTATGGGGTAACAAACATAAAAAAATAACCAAATTGAAACCCTCCTCCTCTTTTTGAAGTCGGTTAAAAATCTATTAGGGACTATAAGGGAAGCTTTGCGAAATTAAATCTTTGTTTGGACAAAGAATATTGCGAGTTGACAAGAGGGATGATTGAGTTTATTTGCATGTTCTGTATATAATGAGTTTTACGTGGTTTCGGAACGATAGGTATCATAAATGTATTAAGTCCCATAAAATAGGTGTCAGGCTGATTCCCATCAACCAGGCGCAAATTAATACTCCAGACTACTTTTGACTGCCAGGGTTTCGGAATTTGCTCGGAAGAGTCACCGCGGCCCTGGAACGCAAAGGGCATTTGGAAGAACACGGATGGGTTTTAGTCAGTAAGAGTGTGACACTCCCAGAGCGAAAGGAGTCATTTATGACTGCCCATCCTCAAAAAAAAAAACTGTCGAGACCTTTCAAATAAATCCAATAACATTGCTCGACCCGGGAATCAAACTCATGATCTCAGAAGTAGCGATTCATACACTTGACCAATGGGACAGTCCAATAGATTTCTGCTCCTAATGACTATTTTTAACCGACTTTAAAAAAAGGAGAAGGTTCTACGATATACTGTATTTTTAAGTGAAGAAAGTTGTTCAATGGTTCGTCAAATCTATTTTAAAATCTTACTTAGTGAAACTACTCCGATGGTCTCGCAGTCGCGAGCGCGACTGCCGAGCGTGGAGTCCTGGATTTGATTCCCAGGTCGGGCAAAAAATGTTACTGGGTTTTTTCCAATAGAAATTTCTCAGTGGCAGCCCGGAATTTGGTGGTGTGACACCCATGCCTTGGAAAGCATGCTAAGCCGTTGGTTCTGCGCCACATCTCTCTCCGGTCGTGTCGGGTTGCCGTCCCATCGGAATATGAGAGTGATGGAAGAGGGAGTGCACCTGTGTTTGCGCACACACGCCTGCACTATAATATGTCCCGCGACGATGGCTAGTCTTGGTTGAGATTGGCCGCCATGGTCGAAATCGGTCAGGACTATATAAGTGAAATTAACTAAATTCTTATAATGATGCAGTCAGCTCATTTTTAGTTCACTTTCATACTTCGGT
Source organism: Mamestra configurata (assembly GCA_002192655.3). Classification (NCBI taxonomy): domain Eukaryota; kingdom Metazoa; phylum Arthropoda; class Insecta; order Lepidoptera; family Noctuidae; genus Mamestra; species Mamestra configurata. Next base: position 47,190 of record NDFZ01004508.1, read on the forward strand.
TACTATTCATACCTCAGCAAAGACGACACTCTATGAGGAATATTAAAATCGCTGTTTGAACAAAAGAAATACTCGTAAAGATCTGAGTTGAAATGTGGAGCTTAATAGAGTTTATGGTGAGAAATTGCTGTTTGTCAAACTTCAGATAATTTATTTTATGTTAACTAGATTTTACATCATACGCGCATATTCCGTTTTTTCCGTAGGATTTTCCCGTTCCCGTATAGCATATAGCCTTCTTCATGAATGTGGCTATCATTTACAAAAATATTTTTTCAAATTCGACTAGCAGAGCGTAAACAAACAAATGTGAAAGGTGTCGGACGTAAAAGAGTAGTACCATCCCATCACTTCCCGTGGGTGTGGTAAGAGGCGACTAAGGGACTCACCAGAGAATGGGCAGTAGCATTCTCTGTGCCTTGCAACAGCTACACTGCGATCGCCAACCCACCTGGCGACTTGGCGATTGGCGATTGTGGCAAACCCGGGGGGGGTTTGCCTCTTTTGGGGGAGGCCTATGTTCAGCAGTGAACGTCTTCCGGCTGATGATGATGATGTCTAAACTTTTATAACTCTGCTAAGTTCAGAAAAACTTTAAACTATTTCTTCAAACCAAATGAAATAGTTTTTGAGTTTTGAAAAACATTGGATACGTATTTTTTTATTTTATAGTCACTTTATAGTCTTCATTTTTTGTGTACGTGACAAAATAAAAAATATATGTCCAACATTTTTTTGAAATCTATCTAACAGATTAATTAGATTATTTTCAGTCAAATACCTTATTGAATCGTACAATCTGTGTCCCAAGTGTGCATGCAAAATTTAAATTAAACGCCAAATAAAATTAAGATGGTCTATAGGTACTAACTGTTAAAAATATAACAATCAAAATCTGTCTTGCCAATAATATCCGTAAAATGTTGACAGACAAAACACTTTCTCATTTATATTACTTAGTCATATTTCCACAACGCAACGTGCCAGCCAAGTTCAGCCCACTTGAGGATCAGTTGACTGAGTCAAGTCAGCGTTGAAGTGGCTGGAAGGCAGCCAACCCGCAATATGGATTACTGAAGCCAACAAGTGCTTGACTTCCGCTGAATCAGAAGTGAAAGAAAAGCATTCGCCTTAGAGTACTACTTAACCTTAATGAGAATTTCGGTGGTCTATTTCCGTCTCGAGAAAAACGAAAATAGAATGGGTATGAGTGGAGATTTTTGTCAAAGGGCTCGTCCGGAAAAGTATTACAACCCTAGCTGTTTTTACCGCTAAGAAGCAGTTTTGAAATTCGGTTGAAGAATGTGGTTTTTCTGTGCATTTTGACAAGAACGTGTGGTGTAACATCAGGCGTTGAATTTGGCTCGCGTTTTAAAAAAAACAGGCCAAGTGCGAGTCGGACTCACGCACGAAGGGTTCCGTACCATTATCTATAAAAACGGCAAAAAATCACGTTTGTTGTATGGGAGCCCCCTTAAATATTATTATTTTTCTGTTTTTAGTATTTGTTGTTATAGCGGCAACAGAAATACATCATCTGTGTAATTTCAACTGTCAAACTATCACGGTTCATGAGATACAGATGGACGGACAGCGGAGTCTTGGTCCCGTTTTACCCTTTGGGTACGGAACCCTAAAAAGGAAAAGGCGAAGTTAACTAACTTCGTCTTTTCCTTTTCCTTCTAGAGTATTTTGTACAACGATATGAGGCATCAATCCATACTTTAATATTATAAATGCGAAAGAACTCTGTATGTATATGTCTGTCTGTTGTTTATGTTTTCACGTCTTAACGCTTGAAGGAATTAGAGTTAAATTTGGCGTACGGGTAATTCATATCCTGAATTCGGACTTAAGATCATTTTAATCCCGGAAGAAGATTTCCGACATTCATGCTGGCGTAGTCGGTGAGACAGAAGCTAGATTGTAATAAAATCATCTCATGACATTCACAATAATTTCACATGATCTGACCCAATCAAAAAGTCATCAACAAACCCATCAAATGTAATAATAATAATAATTTTATGAAGGACGGGAAGGTTGACATGTGTCGGGCATGCCACCGTCCGGGTGAGTCCATCAGACATATTATCTCTGGTTGTTCTCGTCTGGCTAACGGCGAGTACTTGCACAGGCATAACCAAGTGGCCAGGATTATCCATCAGCAACTTGCTTTGAAATACAAACTTGTGGATTCTGAGGTACCGTACTACAAGTATGTGCCCGACCCAGTTCTCGAAAATGACCATGTCACGTTGTACTGGGATCGGTCTATCATCACTGATAGGACTATTGTTGCCAATAAGCCTGACATAGTGGTAAAATAGACCGATTAGCGCGCCGCACAATGATAATCGATGTTACCATCCCACATGACGAGAACATCGTGAAGGCTGAGAAAGAGAAGCAAATCAAGTATCTCGACTTGGCACACGAGGTTGTCGACATGTGGAATGTGGACTCGGCTGTCATTGTGCCGATTGTCGTTACGGCCAATGGCCTGATGGCCAAAAGCTTCGACGACCATCTGTCGAAGTTGGCGTTACGCAGTTGGGTAAAGGGCCTGATACAGAAGGCAGTACTCCTCGATACGGCTCGTATTGTGAGGAGGTTCCTTTCTCTGGAACCCTAACCACCGGTAGCTTGGACTCTGCTCCCGACACCGGCGGACTACTACTTTTTATATTTTTGTTTTTTTTTTAATGTTTTTTTAAAGAAATATTTAAAAATGTAAATTAGTATGTAAGGAAAATAAATAAAGAGAATAATAATTTTTATTTTTTTAAAGAAATATTAGTATGTAAGGAAAAATAAATAAAGATAATAATAATAATCTTTATTGCAGACCATACAAGGTCCATATTCACATTTAAAAAAAAATCGGTTGTCTGTAAAGTCGGTTTACTGACGATAGTTGAACGTGACAGCGTCATAAGAAAATACTGATGGAATGGTTTCATTGTTCAAAAGAAAAAATTAATTTAATTTGTATGATAGATATTTTGTATGGATATAGAGGAGTTAAATGGAAATCACAATTGAATTGATCAAGTTACATTTATTTGTATCTACGCATAAATACAATTACGTCATTTTTTTTTTTTACAATTTACATAGTTTTTATAAGTATTTTTGCTTTGAGCAATTGTTTTACAACTTTTATTTACAATTTTTAAACATGTGTGATATTTAACTTCTTATAATTTGTGTTAGAATATTTAATATCGAAAGAATCATTACCTTTATCGCCGCAATTATCGTTGCTATAAACAATTGACACCACATTCACTTTTCACTGCACTTCATACTTGACGAAAACATGTAAATATATTATAGTATAGCAGCTGTCCACGCGGACGCATCGCTCACTCAAGTAGGAGAGAGACAGATGTCGAACGCTGCCGAACGCGGAGGCCGATTGTGCCTCTTTGTCGCTCGTTCCGCGCTCTCGCTTGCACTTCAAGCCTTAAATGGAACGCCTCAGAGCGAGGTAACGCCGCATGAGTCATGTTTTTTCGTGCGTGCAGCCGGCTCCATCGAATTATAAGACGTTGTCACGTCAAAAAGAATATTTTTTTAAATTTATAATAATGATAAAAATATAATTCAATACAAATAAAAATAAAAAATGTCAATAACTTAAAAAAAACAGCTATTTTCAGCCAACACTTGTAGGTCTTGGTAGCAATCATTATATCAGCAAGTTCTTTAACTGTACTGTTTTTACACATAACAACCCTGGACAAAAATGACGCGATTCTGTTCCTCTGAATCAAATCAAATCAAAAGTCATTTCTTCAAAAAAGGCTGAGTGCCAGCACTTTTTGAACGTCAAAGTTCTACATAAAGACAGTGCCCCAAAATGCCCGCCCGTCACCACTTCCTAGTGTTGTAGCTGGGAAGAAGAAGTGGCGCAACAAATTCCCCAGCAACACATCTGTCTGTTAAGTTTTTAAAAACTTGAATGACATTGAACGCACACAATACAACAAATTAACTCAACGTAGACCACTGGACAAATCAATTTAATTCCCAGAGTCCCTGGCTACCTCAAGACACTAATTCTACAACAATACAACATGCCACTGAGCGGAATCAATTATTCTATATCAGTTAGAAGCTTACCAGTAATCCGGTGTGAAGCTGGAGCGATGTTAATTCAATTATAAATTGATTTATCAATGGCTTGTTCTGCACCTGACGGCTTATAGATGCCGGGGATGTTACGGAGATACGGAATTGTTAGAAAGAGCCTTCGAACGCATTTCATTTGAAGGAACATGGGTGGGTTTTAGTCAGTAAGATTGTGACTCTGCCTCTCACCTCGCCCAGAGGAGTCGTTTGATGAAAGGGATGTTACGGAAGAGGTTTTACTGGAACCAAATTCGGAGACGGAGTAGGAAGGCCTAATAAAGTAAAATGGTACAAAAATTATTCAGTCAGTCTTATATATTATCTTACTATATAAATGTGAATGTTTGGATGAATAGATGAATGTTTGTAACTCAATCACGCCAGAACGTCTGAACGGATTTGCATGAAATTTGTAACAGAGATAGTTTAAAGTCTGAAATAGCACATACTTTATCCCGGAAATATGTTCCATTGGGATAGTTTCCGGAATTCATGGGGGCGAAGCTGCTGGCAGAAGCCAGTGTCAACAAATGAATAACAAGTCTATAAGTCTATATTAGGCTTAGCTTTCCGATCACCCCCAGGCCCGGGTTGATGGCGTGTTGTGATCTACGCGCGCCTCAAATTGATGTCAGCACAGGAGATGGGGCCCGCTGGGGCCAGAGCTTGCCAGGGTTGCGGAATTTGTTCGAATGCGGAATTTGTGATTACTTACATAAAGAAATTGTAAATAAGTTACCATCTGATCACAGCGGTCAAACAATAACGTTTTGCACTTATATTCCTTTACAAAGAATTCTAATAAAATTTAGACCGATTACAGATAAAAATTTGGAGAAACTTAACTATACTTTGGCTAGTAAACTAGGTGCTCATAGTTTTAATAACATAGACGACCCTAATGAGTTCTATGCCGAGTTTTTTTCTATATTAAACACGCAATTTAATGACACTTTTCCTTTAAGGTCTAAAAGTATTTACACTAAGTTCTTATTTAGCGATTGGGCAACTCCAGGCATTCGTATAAGCAGGGAAAAGCTATATGAACTGTATGGCTTAAAGCAGCATATGAATAATATAAGTTTTCATAAGTATGTTGCAAAATATTCAAAAACATATAAAAGTGTATGCAAAACAGCAAAAGCTCTGCATATTAGCAATAAAATAAAATCAGCAGACGACAAAATAAAAACTACTTGGAAAATAATAAATAACGAAACAGGTAGGAAGAAACAGCGTGAAACTAAATTTAATTTAAATACTGTACATGGCCAAATAAACTCGGACGCAGAGGTAGCTCAGGAATTTGATAACTTCTTTGCCAATATTCCTCTTAAAACTACAGAAGCTCTCAACTCGTCATCCACGCTCGCTGCTGACTTACTTAGAAAGAATGTAAAGGTATGCCCATCGGAGTTTAAGTTTCAACATACAAACCCCCAGGCCATTATAAAAGCTTTTAAAGATCTTAAAATTAAATCAACAGAAGATCTTTGGGGAATATCTGTAAAAGTTTGTAGATCTATCATTGAAACTATTGCCCCCTACTTAGCTGTCATATTTAACACTAGTGTAGACAAGGGAGTATTTCCGGATCTCATGAAACACAGTAAAGTCGTTCCATTGTTCAAATCGGGTGATTCTCAAGAACCCAACAATTATCGGCCGGTGTCAATTCTGCCAGTTCTCAGTAAAGTGTTTGAAAAGTTAATGCTTAGTCAGATGTTACGTCACTTTAATAAAAATTCCATCTTTCATGAACACCAGTACGGTTTCACCAAAGGGCGTTGTACAACTGACGCCGGTGTCACCCTAATAAAGAACATTTTTAACGCCTGGGAAGAGTCGCAAGATGCCATTGGAATATTCTGCGACCTCTCGAAAGCGTTCGACTGCGTTAACCATGAGACGCTTTTGTTGAAACTTGAGCACTATGGGATTAGGAATAGAGCCCTTGGTTTACTTAGTTCATACTTGATGGGCAGACAGGTTAAAGTTCAGATAAACGGTGTAAACTCAATAGGGTCGGAAACGACAATGGGCGTTCCTCAGGGTTCAATATTGGGTCCATTCCTTTTTTTAGTTTACATAAATGATTTGCCCCAATTACTTAAAAATCAACCAAAGATGGTATTATTTGCGGATGACACATCATTAATATTTAAAATAGACCGACGTCCTCAAAATCTTGACGACGTCAATAGCTGTATTCATCAGGTCCAAAATTGGTTTACGGCAAACAACTTGGTTTTAAATAAAAAAAAAACTAAATGTATTAGATTTTCTTTACCAAATGTTAAAAGTAGCGAATGTGACATCATATTGAATGGAGAAAAACTGGAGTTCATTAATCAGACGGTTTTCCTAGGTATCACATTGGACGAGAAATTACAATGGGGGCCTCATATAACATCTCTTGCGGGTCGTCTAAGCTCAGCCGCGTATGCTGTTAGAAAGATAAGACAGTTAACAGACGTAGAAACCGCACGTTTGGTCTACTTTAGTTACTTTCACAGCATTATGTCGTACGGTATTTTGCTGTGGGGTCGGGCTGCTGACATTGAATCCATATTTATTTTACAAAAGAGAGCTGTCAGAGCCGTTTATAATCTGCGTCGCCGTGATTCTCTTAGGGAACTTTTTAAAAAGATTAATATTATGACAGTCCCTTGCCAATTCATTTATGAAAATATTATGTATGTGCGGAAAAACCGACATCTTTTTAGTAAAATTAGTGATAGACATAATTTTAATACTAGAAATAAAGACAAATTAGATCAACCATTTTTTAGATTAGCTAAAGTCCACACTTCTTTCATGGGGTATTGTGTTAAATGTTACAACAAAATACCTTCTGACATATTAGAACTAAATGAAAGAAAATTTAAAACTCATGTTAAAAGTACACTTTGTGAACAAGCATATTACAAATTAGAAGATTACATTCAGGATAAGAATGCTTGGAAACATGCTGGTCCTGCTCCATAGGACAATCAAGGGTGAAGGTCAAACTGGTTGATTAATGTATTAACTTTATAGATATACTGTTTCTTTTTTTGTGTTTTTATTTTTCTGTTGACTCACACACTGTTGTTTAATTAATGGTTCCAATGTTTGTAAATATGTGAGTACCATTTACCTAAATTTCTTTAGGAAATTAATAAGTTTACCTCTGCTGGTGATACTTTGTTCTTATAAGTAGCATACTCTGGGTGCATCGTCCTCACATAATATTAAATTAATTTTTGTATACCAAATTTTGTAAAATCATTATTTGAAAAGAGTAACTATGGAGTTTCTTGTCCGTTCTTCTCCATAAGAATCTACCTTTCCAAATGGACAGTAGAGTTACTTTATTAATGTAACATTATTATTTTACTGAACTGTAAACGATGACGTTCAAAAGTGCCGTTTAGTGGCCTAATTGAAATAAACGTTTTGACTTTGACTTTGAATGAGTTACCGCGGCCCTGGAACGTCGAGGGCTTTAGAAGGACCACGGATGAGTTTTACTCAGTAAGAGTCTGACGCGCCCTTCCGCTCCACCCAGAGCGGAAAAAGTCATTTGATGATTTCCCATCCTTAAAAAATAGAAAAATTTTCAATAAAAGATAGTAAAATTGCCTATCCATTTAAACTTCGCAATTTAAAGTGTCAGAGCCGAAGTCGGTGTAATATGAATCGGAAGTTCCGACTTCCGATTGGAATCGGATTGGAAGCTCGGTAACATCCCTAATAGATGCCTGCATCAGTCTGTGTCTAAGATCCATTCAGAGATGGAGAGGAATTGTATAGACGGTAGAAATTGTTTCTCCTGTCATGTTATATTGACTGGCAATCATTCATGGAGCATCTATGGAATATTGCTTTATTGTTATTATTGTATTTTCCTTGTATTGTATTTTGTGTTCTTGGCTATAGCTTATTTCTGAGTGAAGATTCTATGGGCTCGCACGTGGACTGTAATATAAGTTGTATTCAAATACTTTTTGTGTGATATATGACTATTTAAGTTTGTCTAGGAATTTCTTAAAGTTGGTCTTTTAGTTTTTCTGTATCTATATTTAGTTTTTTTAAAGACCTGGGCCTTATTATCCATTTTTCGTTCACTGTTTTAGGCCCTGTTAGTCTTTGGACTGGTGGGAGCAAGCGCTACTGCCAAGTATAAGGGTCGGGCAATTTTTTTTTAGTTTCTCCTTCTGGAATTTCCCTTTAACAACCCGGAGTCTAAGATTTGTCTCCGGTTGATGCCTATAGGCTCACCCATCATACAAGACCGTGCCAAGCTTGTTGATTTAAAAAAAAACTGGCTGAATATGGGTGTACTAACAGCTATCTATCAATACCTAACCCTACTTAACCCTTAGGGAAATCAAGGGGTGATGTAATGTTTAGAAATTATGTCAAGTAAGTATTACACTTTAAATGAATAGGAACTCCCAACAAGTCATCTCAAAAAACGTCATTTTGAAACAGCAAAGTAAACACTAAACCGTCGAGTCCAATTAGTCATTAAGCCCTAAGCCTCCAACATTGAAAGAAAACTCAGCACCGAAGAGCTTCCCAGTAAAAACTATTTAAGTAGACAGTCAACTAAAAACGACTTCATTCCGACAGCCGGCAGTCGCCATCTTTTATTTTTCACTCTCAAACGTTTTGTGGAGAAGTCCTCTTAACATAAGATTTCCACTTTTACTCTGAACTCATTCCAATTTAAACCTAGTTAGTTTTAATATTCTACATTTTTTATACTTTGTTGATTTTGTTAATAGGATTTTCCGTTCTTCCTTTGTTTTAAATGTGCCTTAACACACTTGTTCCACCGCCGACGAGGAAGCGATTAGCTATCGACTATTTTCTCGCTGAGGAAATGGACAAAAGATATAGATCCCGTGTGAGTAAAAGATACACAGTCAGTCGATAGCTGGCTGTTCACACTGCCGGCGAGAACTCTCTTACCACTAGTTTGTATCAGCGACAACAGCTATCAAAAATATTACTCGCTTAGCGATACTCGCTTAGCCGTCAGAACTCGGAACTCACGCCGAGAAACCAACCAGAAATCACTTCTACCTATAGTGCGCTGCACGTCGGAGCAAGTGGTGCGAGTAATCGCTCGTCGCACAAGAGCACTCGCCGAGCGACAAAACTATCGGAACTATAGACTCGCTGCTCGCTGTTTCTAGCTTTACTCGCTACTCGCTGTTTGTGTATATGGCAAAGAGAATAAAGATGAAGAAGTAGTCTATGAACCTTAGAGTAGATTAGCGAGTACCGACCGTGGAGCCCAGGGTTCAATTATCTGATCAGGCAAAAAGTTTTAATTGGGGTTTTTCCATTATTAAAACCCTCGTTCCCGCGTTCTCTGTAGACGTAATTCTAGCACTAACTTTTCATTCTTTCATATCATTCCGCACATTTTAATTGATATCTATAAATAATTCAATGAATGTCTGCTCCTTAATAGCAAGCAAGACCAACGAGTTTCTCCGGTTACATGATTCCATCGACGATCAAAGAAACCTTCAATAGTCGCCTGGAGCCCCGTTTGATGGCTCTTCATTCACAGTGGACATATTACTTATATTACTGGCAAAAATTGGTCGTACTCCTAAGTATTATTACACAGATCTGCCTTTTCGGGAAATAAAGGCTTGAAAATTCCCCAATCGATATCCCTTTTGTTACCTCCCTATAAACGTGTGACTGACAGCATCAAACATCGATCCTGGGCCGCCAGTGGTCCAACGATATTGACGATAACTCTGTGAAGTTGTCAGCACCCAGCGATGTTGATTGGCGATTGACAAGCTCACGATGACGACGCCCGATTGATTTACGAGGCTCGCTGTAGGATTTATGGTGAAGATTTTTTTGGTTGGACTTTTTAGTGTGGAATACCTTGTTACAGGTTTTGGGGTAGATTTTAAAAATATTGTTGTGACACATTTTGGCACTATGAAAATACATTTTAATTTGGTTCGAGGCATACCTTCTTCAATAATTCTCTATTAGTGGCCCACTACAAACAAAATATATAATACTGCATAGCGGCTACAAGATAAATATTGACTACGTCGAGCGAGGTTCCTGTCATTTTAGATTCATTCAGATTTTTTAGAGTTCCGAAGTCAACAAGGAAATCTTATAGTTTCACTATGCCCATCTGTCCGTCTGTCTGACTGTCCTCGGTTTAACTCAGAGACGCTTAGCACTAGAAAGTTGGCATTCGGTATGGGTATACATACATATTAATCGCGTTGACAAAGTGGTAAAATATATTCTTGAAAACATTTTTTTTTTCAATTTTCAATTAAATCCCGGGATACAATCGTCATGTTTATGATTCCGGGATTTTAAAGGAGTTATCATCAACTCTATGTTACTTACTTCCACGAGCATTAGGTAAATATAGTCTACCTATTCCGATCTCTGGTCATAATAAAAAATAACCCAACTATTGTGGAACCAATAACGAAGCGCAAATAAAATCCCAAGACAGCCGCACGTCCATAATAACAGGAGAAGATTTATTTTTTCCCTCACCGCTGTTCAGCCAAGCTGTGCCTGCAAAGTTTACAGTAAATATTCATTAAAAACCCGCAGTTTCTACTTAATAGGCGACCGGAACATTTTCTTCTTCATTTCTCGTAAAAGAACATTGTATAAGCTGTCCTTTGAAATTGCCGTCAATAGTGAAATTTAAATTACGAACTTCCGACAACATTTTGAAATTATTATCCCAAAAGGGAATGTTAACTTGGGATTTAAACTATATTTTATCCTAATCCATGGTCTTCAGGCATGCCTAACCTCATTAGGATTCGTTCAGCCATTGAGGCGTCATTGATTAAAAACATCCAACAAGGTTTTGTGTTGTCATGTTTTTTAATCAATGACATCTGGACATTCCTATTGTAAGAAGGATTAATTAAACGCACACTTATTTTTGAGATGACAAGCTTATCCAGAGGTCGGAATTAGGTAGAGTTATTTATGTACTTATACTGATTTCATACAGCGAAAGACTAAAGTGGATTTACCTCAAATCCCGAGATTAGTTTTAAAAAGCAGAAAAATATCGTGATTTATTAAATGAAAATGTTATTTACTTTTACAAAATTTACATCGACGACATCGGATGTCCGAATTTGCAAAATTCCAATGCGCACACGCGCGATGTTGCCACATTTGTAGTTCGCGCTTGTGAGAACAAAAGAAAAATTATTATTATTTATATGTAATATTGTTGGCCACACGGGATTGTCTGGTAGAAATCCCGGGATGATCCATATTAATATCAACATTTCGATGCAAGTACATGAATAGCTCTACTTAATTCTGACCACTCAAAGTCAAAGTCAAAGTCAATTCATTTATTTCAACTAGACCATTAAAAGGCCCTTTTGAACGTCAAATTTACAGTTTTAAATTAAAATGTAAGTGACTCTAGTCGTCCATTCGCAAAAGATAGATTCTTATGGAGAAGAACGGACAAGAAACTCCATAGTTACTCTTTTCAATAATATAAGTTTTACATTATTTTGTAAACATAGGTACATTGATCAATTGATTATGTTATTATTTTGTTCTCTGACTTGTATTTTTAAAGATTTCGTCCTACAAACACACAAACAAACAATATTACCTCTCATAATATTAGTTTAGATAAAAGAAACACGACACGGTCTCATTTCGCTTTTCATTGCACACAATGTGCTGTTATTGAAACGTCAGTGAAGTGTGTAAGCGGCAATGGAGTGGGCAGAAAGCGATAACGTTGAATAGATGCGTGGAACAATGGTCTTCATGATATTTTAGTGAATTTAGTTCCACACCTTGTTGTATGATTTATGGTTTTTCTTTGATGTAGTTTTCCTGTGCGGGCGAAATAAGAGCTGAAAACTGTTTGCTCTTTTCAACTTTATGAAGTTAGGGTATTTAGGGAAGTTTCTTCTGTTGGTAAGATAATAAGATAGATTTTTCACGTGACAACGTCTAATAAATCGATGGAGGAGAAGACGAGGAGCTCGTGGCTAAATAATAACAGCCGCACGGGTCGATCTTCAAGGTTAAGCAACGCTTGCCGAGGTTGGTCTGTGGATGGGTGAACATCTTAACATACCGAGACTCTTCCGTGCCTCGGAAAGCACGTTAAGCCGTTGGTCCCGGCTGTTATTTGTAAATCTTTGACAGTCGCTACGGACGTCAGAAGCCAGAAAAAGAGTACCGTGTTACCCTGTTAATGGGTTGTGGAGGTCTGGTAGCAGCCGCTCCACGTAAAATACTGGTATTCAGCTGAATCCGCTTTGACTGGAAGCCGACCCCAATGTAATTGGAAAAAATCTAGGCAGATGAACGTCTAATAAATCGATGAACGCCGACTGCACGCTCGAAAAAGGATGACTCATTGTAACGTTACGCTCATTGTACCGTTACTATCATTTCATCAATGTGTTGTTATGACGTTGGTCACGTTAAACTATCGTCCGTAAACCGACTTTACAGACAACCAATTTTGTATCAACAGGCCCGCTTGCCTCATAAATAATGAACTAAAAGAAAATCGTATTATGTGTACATGTTTCCCATACGAGTTGGACCAAATAAATAGCATTGATTTACATTGTAAGAAAGGGCTGACCGCACGTTTTTCTGACGCTATAAATTGACCCTTCTTAACCGCAGCGTATTTGGCACGTGGTTGGCAATCTTCGGGAGCATTCGTAAGTGCCCCGCACTTACTTTACTTTAAAAATGATGTGCTTATTGTATGGTAAACGCAAATATAAGCAACTGTTTGGACGAATTAAGTATTTAAATCCATCCAAATTAGAAAACGTTTCCACAAACATAGAGACATCAAAAACATTAAAATCTGAAAATATTTAAAAGAAAAAAAAGATTAAACATTTTAAGTACTTCTAATTTGTTTTCCTAAAATAACTTCTCACCACTCTAAATAATTTAACACCACTTAAACGGACCAGTTAGCATAAATATTTACAAAATGAAAAAATAAAAAGAGACCTTTACAAATTATACCGTTTGACATAAACACCCAGGGTGTCCTCAAAATAACAAGCCCATTATGTAGGGAAAGATTACGACTTCTTGTTTAAATTTCTTGCGACTTCCCCCGGCTTCTCTGCAGGGAATGAATTTCAATCTCGCGCTGGTTTGATACTTCTATTTATTTCAAGTGTTATATTTTCGACTGCTTTCAAATACTTTAAATTGATAGGAGTGTAAATTCTTCTGTTTGTTAGTAATACAGGAAATATTTTAATTTATAATACAAAAGGTTGAATATATAATTAGTAAGTATCCATGCAAAAACTAGTTTTCCGTCATGATTTACGTCGAAGTCGTAATAAAAGTTGCCAAGAGTTTTTCCTAGGAATGCTTTTGTTTACGACGATGACGAGACCGATGATATTAAGGCCAACATGGCCGACCACGTTTTGGGTTGGACCACAAATAATTTTATTTTTAAATTTAAAGTTAAGGGGGTACTACATAAGTCTAAAAAAATTATGTAAAATCGTATTTTTTGCGGTCTGTTGAACTAAAATCATCAATTAAGACCTATACCCAAAAAGTGTCAACTGGCCAAAAACTGTTTCTTTTGAAAGTCCGTGAACTGTTTGATACTTTTATAAACGTACTTGCAGCTTGAAAGCTACTCAGTAAACTACTACAAAAAAAAGCAACGGGTTGCACTCCGGAAGTGCCGGCAGAAGTGAAAACTTGAACATTAACGTTGTGCATTTTTGATATTTAGGAATGGTTAGGGAATAATTTCGCACGAATTGCTTTAATTATCAGTATAAAAGTACTATCATTTATGTGGTAAAATACATTATTCATTTATTGCGCTATCGTACACAAACATGACAATTTATATTACATTAAAAATGTAACACTTGAGAACTTTCCCTCCGTCTTACGAATTTTCGATCAGGTCAAGTATCCTGACGCGAGTTTAACATTTTTAAACCATTCCAAAAAGTGCACAACGCCTCTAAAGAATTTTTCAATTCAAAAACACACACAAGTTTTTTCATGTCATGAATAGCAGAATTTGAAAGTTGAAGCAGGTGACAGGTAATGGATTATCACAGATATTTGATCAAACGAGTCAAAAATACCTAGGTATGAGTATTATAAGGATCTAAGCCGCAATAATCTATTCGAAGCCTCACTAATGTAGGGTATAATTTGGGGCTGCCTTTGTCATTTAAATTGTATGAGTTAGGAATGGAGGGATTAAATTAATTGTTTCCGAGAGCGTGACAATGGTGTCGATTATAGTAGGCGCCAGATAAATGTGGAATAAAGTATATTGACCTTTCCCTAATAACTGTTCATAGGTACCTGAACAATTAAATATGAATCGTTTTTCATTATTAGACAATGTTAAGGATCACGAGAGATGATGATTCGGGACAGCTTTGTGTCATTAATTCCGTTTTTCAAATTAAAAATGTCAATAATTGTAGGTGGGTCAATGACCGTTATTCCACGATTATCTGGCGCCTACTATAGTCAGACATTTTCCATTCCCTTTTCTATTGGTGGTTCATTTGTTTGTTGTTTGTTTATTGAGTTGTTTTGTATTGTATTCGCGTGTGTAGACTTTAACAGGATCTTTTTAATAGTGACAACTTTATTTCCTTGCTATGGTAAAAGATTTTTAACGAAAATATTTTTTGGGTACTTTTCTATATTTCATTGTTGTTTAATTTCTAAGTAGTAATTAAATAACGCCGCCGAAGATCCAGACGAAGAAAAACTAGACAGCTTCTTAAGGGATGGAACTGTCATGAGATGTGGAAAGATTTCATTGAGGCCTCTGCCTGGATATAGTGGGACTCTATGGGCTGGTTTTCAACGCTAGCTGTCTCTGAAAACCAGCGCTGTGGCTCTGTCTTGCATATGAGTCCAAGCATTATGCTGAGCGATAGCCGCTTTGCACATATTTTTTGAGCCCGTTTAATCTCTATATTTGTTTTTGAATGATATGCTTCATACTTTAAGATAGTAATCGATGGATAGAAAAGAGAAAAGTTTATTCTGATCTAATTGTTTTGACTATTGAGCATGAAAGGCGAATGTGGCAAGGGCAAAAATAAAGCAAACCTAGCAATAAAAAATAAGCTAGAAGACAAGCTGACCTCTTGTAACGTAAACCAGAAAATATCATAAAGTAACTACCGAAATACATAATATTTACAAGATAGTAAAGAGTAGTAAAATGCGGAGATATAAAAACGTCCAAGTAAGGTGGGCTCATATCTTGCTCAGGTGGAGTGCCCGAAAGTAGGTTGGCCACTATTTATGAGCCGCGCCGTGAAGGGTGAGCAGTAGGTTAAGTTGTGTCTGAAATAAGATCCGTATCTTTTTATTAGAATGTTGGTTAAAGAATATGTTATGAAAAGGAAAGGAATAGTAGTATATTGTTTCGAAGTCGCAAAGTGTCTGAAAATCTTAACATGATTTATTGCATTGATTTTACTAAAGCTTATGATTGTATCATACACATAATACTATAAGAAATAATAGGTGCCCTTTGTGAACAAATCAAATAGATAAGGCCAAATTACATACAAATAGATTATAATTGAGTGTCGATTAAATTTTTAACATGCGAAAGAAAGACTTGAACCAATTAATGTCTTAAGATTTTTGGTAACAATATTGGAATTCTACAAGGCTTTATTATTGGTACATATTTAATTCTGTAAAATCAGTAGCTTATCTCATTAATACAAGAAAATCATGAATAAAACTGTTTGGGAAGTATAAAATTTAAAACCAATATCAGTTTTAATTCACAAGAACTAAGCCCAAAAATGTCTCTTTTGAGGTTTTCAGGTATTTTCCACAGTTTATTTTTAAAAACCACTTTGGCGTCACTCAACCTAGATAATCTTAGTAGCTATTAAAACCTCCAGAGCCATGAAAGAGAAAATATCTTCTGAAATATTTCAACACTTAACAGGCATATAATATTTTAGGTGCTCTTTCATCTTTGATGTGGCGATTTTCGGATTAAGCAAGTATTATAGGTTCACGACCTATTCTGGAAAGCTTTTTCGATGTTATTTTTTATAAGACAGCTACATTACATTAAATTTCTGATGTGATTACATTGTTATAGTTGTCATGTTAAAAGTCTACGGTTTTAAGGCTCACCACATTTACTTCACTAAATTATCCTTTTTATTGTCCTTGTCGTTTTATATCCCGTTCTTATCGTCTTTATTCTCGGTTTTGAAGAATAATTACTATTAAGTAATAACTAGGTGAGTACTAGCTTTAAACCACATAAATAAAACACATACTCGTACAAGATTCCAGGGCTTAATCTATTTATCAGAGAGGGGACTATATTATGTCATTAAAATGTATTGCCTTAACAAAATTACACCTTTATCACATTAACTGATGCTTAAATCCGCTATCAAAGTTTAAAGCCCTTATAAATTTTATGGATAAAGTTTTTAAAATGTGTGATCGGTATTTTACGTTGGATTAACAAAACAGTAAAAAACTTGAAGCAAGTTTTTGTTTCAATTAAACTATTTACAGGCACTTTTGAATTGTCAAGGTCGGTCAGTCAAAGAGATGAAGTTATTTGCACGTTCAAAAGCATAGATCTCTATAGAAAAGAACGTGCAAAAAACTCCACGGACACTCTTTTAAACCAATAAATTGTTACAAAGATGTGGTCACTGTTCTTGTCAAAATTGTACATAAATGTGAGAACGATGTAAAAAACGTACACGATTGAACCGTCCGGTGACAAATAATTAAAATAAACCGTGGCAGTTGAGAGATGATCAGTCCCATCTGACGGAGCCAACTGATGAAACGAAACCATCAGAGAGACTCTTGAGTGATCATGACACTCCCAATCGCCAGGGTATATTAAATTAATAATAATAATAATACGTTTATTTTCACCACAATATTTAACAGAAACATTAATATATTTATTTGCCAAGTAGTACAGCACTGAAAATAATGTGGGGACTGGTGCCTTAGCTAGGCCAATAGCCTATGTTTCAGGTCACAGGTAAAAAAAAATTAAGGTAATTCAAATATATTTAAAAAAAAAGTTTAAGAAGAAAAGGAACACGTATCTCGAAACTAATATGAGTATTGAGTGAGTGCTAGTTAATTAATTAATACAAATAAGCAGAACTGTAAATTACTAGCCTCGTACAAACATATTTAAGTTTTGGTTATATTTCACACTAAAAATAGCAATAGGTGTTTGACAAACATTTTTCAAAACAAATTCTATCAAAACTCCAGAAACTTGGTTCCAAAAACTGGAACACATGTAATTGGCTCGCACTGACACGTGTAAAGGTCACTCACACACCAACAAGGTAACACAAATATAATCTGAAACAAGCTCACAAAAAACTGAGTACCAAAAAATGCTTTTGAACCTCTGAAAACAATCCTGGAAACACAATTATTTTACAGACGTGCAAAGCCAGATCGAATAAATAAAAGCGATCCGAGATCAATTGTTTCAACCCGAAGTGACGCGGCCCGAAAAATACAGATCGAAATAACTGATATCGATTGTTTGTAGTGTGTTAGTGTACTAAGGCTCTGCGTAGAATAAGTCCATCATCTGCCTAGCCTTTTCCCAATTATATTGGGGTCGGCTTCCAGTCAAACCGGATTCAGCTGAATACCAGTATTTTACTTTGAGCGGCTGCCTACCAGACCTCCACAACCCATTAACTGGGTAACACGGTACTCCTTGGTAAGACTGGTGTCAGATTATCTGGTTTCTGACTATCCGTAACGACTGCCAAAGATCTACAAATGACAGCCGGGACCAACGGCTTAACGTGCTTTCCGAGGCACGGAGGAGTCTCGGTATGTTAAGATGGTCACCCATCCACAGACCAACCTCGGCAAGCGTTGCTTAACCTTAAAGATCGACCCATGCGGCTGTTATTATTTAGCCACGAGCTCCGCCTGCGTAGAATGAGTCCAAATTATTGAAAAACAAAAGCTGATTGGTATGCTGCTACTAACTTATTCTAAGAATCCTTGTACAGTCAAGCAGAGTTTCGTTAGCACTGCAGCAGTGTGATTCTGTAAATATCTCACAGTGCAAGCTCCGGTGAAGGGACCATGAAGTGAGCTGTCAATGCAAACAAATAATAAATAATTCTACATCCTCACTCACTACATAAACACACACTCAACCTACACTACACTTCCCTTTATCCCCACACTGTACTAACCATACTAACACTATATACATATTATGGAAATTAATCTAAAGTTATTGTTCAATTATTCGTGACCACTGTCTGCTAAATAAATAGACAAGAAATATATCATGTATGTCCTAAAGGGTGGAGACCTGGTGTTCTGAAATACAGGCCCCAAGCCTAGTTTAGGCACCAGTCTCCCACAATATACTTTTTGTGTACTATTGTTTCTTGGAAAACTTGTATAATCTAATGTGTATTGTGGCTAAGATTTTGTTCACCGCTGCAGTTTCGTTTTCACTGGTCATAATGGCCTGACAGAAAAAACTTGTATGAAATTATAGCGGCCCGCATGCGGATCATCTATTCTGTAATAAAAACAAGTGCATAACCATCCCAGAGATAAAGTAAGTTTAAATTGCTACTGAAAAACTCCGCGTGGCGGTGCGGTGGGAGGATTTTGCCCCTATTATTTCTCCTCGCCATGAACTCTACTAACAAAAACAGTTTCATTTCTAGTGTGACCACCGTCTAAACTGTGACAGTTGACCCAAATCTTGTTTAAAACCAGCTGAATTATTTAGTTGTCCATGACTGGAGCAATACTATTCTTTGTGTCAATGATTGCTTGAGAATTGTACGTGGATTGGGTTAACGGATATCTGAGAGTATTGTTAGAAATTACGGGATAGTTTCTGATAGATTTTCCTCTGCATCTTTAGTTTTGTGAGTAAATAAGATATTGATTCTAAAAGTAGTGAAGAAGGAACTTTTAGAGTAGTTACTTTAGGATACATCTGTATACAATAGATATTATTATTTTCAAGCTTTACTAGCTTAAAAATATTGATTATGTCATAGAACTTAAAAAAAAAAGCATGCGGGGCAGTCTTTGGGGACTGCCGATAGAAGTGACGTAAAGCGTTCGGTGACGATGACGCGAGTTCCATGATTTTTGTTCACCCAAAAAGTGTTCAACGCGCCTAAAGAAATTTTAACTTCAAAAAACTATAGGGTATGAAACTAATCTCTTGAAATGTTTGACAGAATCCTTCCCATTTCGGGTCAAAGATAATTCGAAATAGGATTACAAAATTACAATCGAATACTCTCTATTGTATAGCCATATAAGATGGAGAGAAGATAGAACACCACCAAGATTTTCAAAACCCACGAACCGACTCCCCAAACTTCATAAGTGCACAACCCCCTACAATGCCATATAATATCAAATTATTAGTAGCTCTTCCCAAACTGCTAGTTCCGCGTACAAACTCCGAAGCATCAGCTGCTTAATGCTCGCAAGTGGAGCGGGCTGGCTTGCTGTCTAGCTCCTAAGCGATATATTCACCCCCAACCAGCTCCTAAACGATGTGTTTACCCCCATTTACCCCCAACATAGTGTGCTTGAAATAAATTACGACAGTTTTATGTTTGCTACCTTTGTTTTACCTTTATGCGGAAAACGAGAGGAAAAATTATAGTTTTAGGTTTTTGCAGCTCTTAAATTGCAAAGCTAGTTAAAATGAAGTATGCTAGAGTTTCATTCTACAATTGAAACTCAGCAATAAACCACTGAGCCTTTATAAGTGATAGGGCAGATGTATGATGGCCATATTTAAACAGTCATGTTCCATGTAAGTTTATTTTCAAAGGAGGATCTGCAAGAATTTATGGAGCCCAGCCTAATGACTAATAACGTTAAGCAATATGTCGTTGAAAAGGTTTATTAATATTCTATAACTTTCATTATTGGAGCATGTATCGAATCGCTGTGCGAAAAAAGTTATGGCCAAAAAAAAAAGTGAAAAAAACGAGTTTGCTTTAGACCACACAACTAAAGTAAAACTTCTATAGCTCCATCTATATGTATGTATATATGTATGTTTATATATGTATATGAATTTTTATACATTCGTCGATCGATCGAGGACAGAGAGATAGAGAGTTGCGCACCCGGCTGCGCACTCACTTGCTCTTGTGCTCATTTGCTTGTGCGCATACACGCACAGCATACGGCATTTCGTTCCGTTCGCCTCGCCCGATCACACTTTTCGTAACGCTCTCGTCACGCATTCACCAGTTTACTCTAAAGAACTAAAGAAAACTGAAGAAGTTTTACTTCAAAAATTAGATAAAACAGTGAATTTAAAATGTCTTATTTATACATGTACAAAATGTACAAAAGTTGTAGAGAATAAAAAATCTTACCAACGACATATCGCTTAACGTTATTGGTCATTAGGCTGAATTGTCGGTCCTCCTGTAATTCTAATGAAATATGGTGTCACGCCGGTATCACTGAGCCAACTTATATGAATTTTGGTAAAGAGACGGTTGACGAAAGACTGTTAGAGGCTAATTAATACGGGCGAAGTCGCGGGCATAACCTATGTAATATAATTAATATTGGCATTGAAGTTTAGTAATGTTTTTCAATTATTTCGCAAGATAATATCAAATTTTGATGCGTAAAAAGCATTCCAAATGTTCAGTTGGCAATTTATCGAGAGTTTACAATCTCTCAATTTATTTTATAATCTTACGGAGTTTGCCATTTTCCGGTGTCATATATACAACACTGAGTCCAATACCTTCTCTTATAGGAGCGCCGTATTTCGAATGAGGTCACGGCAATAAATAACACGGCCGTCGTTATGTCAATTACAGGTAACAACGTGACGGTTTAGCTATTGAAAGTACTATCGGTCATTTGACTGCGAATTACCAATTAAATTGGTATTGTATTAGCAGTTTGGAGGTTCGAATTTGTGTCTGGATGGCAATCTGCTTGGGGTATGGATTTCTGGTAAGAGTCCGTTAGATAGGTATGTATAATATGGCACTTTCACATGACAGGCAAATGCAGATTGCCTACAGCCGGTCGATTCTGTAAACATGTCGAAGTGAAGGCTTGGGTGAAGTGATCACGAGGTGAGCTATCAATCCATATAATCAAAATGTCACGAGATCACGAAGTGAGCTGCCGATCTATTCTGTAAACATGACGAAGTGAAGGCTTGAGTGAAGTGATCACAAGGTGAGCTGTCAATCCATATATCACGGGACGGGATATAGATATCACGGGACGAAAGTCAATAATATCAATTAATTATGTATGGGAAACTTTTTCATTGGCACCAGCCCTGCAATCGCAAAATACACTTTTTTTAATAGTATCTATTTATACGGACATAAATGTAGGTACTGAATAGTTAAATTCCGCTGGCCGTCCCTCCGTCCGTATCTGTACGTCTATCTGCTAGTTCATGAACCTGAACTAGCAGACAGTTGAAATCTTCACAGAGTATTTATTTTTATGGATTAGCAACAAATACAGAGAATTAGTCGGATTTTCTCACCAAGTACTCGCAATGCTGCAGTATTTGACACTCGCAAAACGTCTATGGTACTTGCCATCGACCTACAATCTTGAAATTTCGCAAGAAGCGAGGCAAGAAATCCTTCGTATGCAAGTACGACCCGCACTAGACCGGTTTATACGAGAACAGAGACAGATTACTAAAGAAATTTTTTTCTATTTAAAAATTTAAAGATTACTAAAAAATCTAATTGGATTTACTACAATCTTACGGAGTCTGCAATTTTCCGGTGACTTTCCAATATGTTCTCAGTAAGAATCAGCTGGGTGTTTGGGTTTGGTCCCGGTGTAAGGCAATAGGCTCAATAATAACTGGCGAAATTAAGGTGTAGGTACTATGCTTCACTGCCTACCCCTTTTTTTTAAGGATGGGAAATCATCAAATGACTCCTTCCGCTCTGAGATAAGCGGAAGGGCGTGTCAGACTCTTACTGACTAAAACCCATCCGTGCACCTTCTAAAGCCCTTTGCGTTCCAGGGCCGCGGTGACTCTTTCGAACAAATTCCGCAACCACCCTATTTAACCCTACCTGGCCGCAACCTTGATAACTTACGTTATTGAATAACCTTCAATCAAATATGCAAAATATTTTATACAAAAATTCCGTTATTTTTTTTTTATTTGGCTCTTCAACTATGAGTACACTATAATATTTACGAGAAATCACTCCAGACTTAAGTTTAAGTGCCTCATCACTTAAAGAAGGGCACTACATGCACTTTATTGCACGCATAAACTGCTATGGAAACAGTAAGAAAAACAAACAATTTGTCTATAATATGTATGTATTTAGAAATATATAAGTATCTTATCAGTTGTCTGGTTGCCATAGCACAGGCTCTGCCTAGTTTGGGATCGGATGACTGTGTGTGAGTTGTCCCAAGATTATTTATCCGTTTATTTTTATTTTTTTAACTTTATACATTTTTTATTATTATTTTTATTAAATACCTAATAATCAAAATTTACAATGAAAAATTATGAACAATATTATAACTACATAGGTACATAGTTGAATATGAAATACTTTGATACAACTTGAAACTAGGTCGGACCGGAAAAATTAATGCTCGTACCAGCATCTGAGGATTTCATTAAAAAAATAAACTTTCGTGATTATAATCGGGAAACAATTTCGTTAAAAATTCTTTCGGGAGCGGCCATGACATCGTTTCGTGAATATATAACGAGTATTTCGACTAAACGTGGATATGATTTTGTAGTCTTGGAGACTTGGATTGAATCTATAGATATAAAAACCATTCAACCGATGCTGTCCCAAACCGGTTTCATTTGATAGGCAATAATGCGAAGATGGTTTTAGACCACTAACGGCCGGTTTCAATAACGTATCTACCTTTAACCAACTGTCAAATTATTTTAGCTACCAACAGTAACTGAAACGTCATGTTTGCCTTTGTAACATGACGTTTCAGCTACTGTTGCTAGCAAATAGTTGGTTAAAGGTAGATTTGTTATTGAAACCGGCCGTAAAACTGAATGTGCGTGTACATACGCAATATACTTACATAAAACTCTTCCGTTACTGAGTGACTGACAGACACCGCACAGCCGAAACTACTGGTCTTAGAAAGCTGAAATTTGGCATTTAAGTTCCTTGGGAAGTGTAGTGGAAGAATTTCCCGAAATTCCTAGTCGTGGGCAAAAGCCAGTATGTAATAATGAGTATGTCGCCATGAGTATGACTATCAGCATACCTATGCTTCGATAACCTATTATAATAATATCCAAAGTTTTCTTTACTGTTCAGAGAAGACGATTTAGAATCAACTTGCAATCCACCCCGGCGTCACACGGGTGCTAATATAAACACAAGGCTTCCTTGTAATAGTTTCCATTAGTTACCTGTTCTAGAAGTAAGCGGAGACACAGACGCATACGACTTTGTTTAAAAACAACTATTTAAAGATAAATAAACTTCGTTTTCCTTGACTCAGGAATGATGATATCCGCAAGAGAACCAAGGTTACCGATATGGCCCGAAGGATCGACAGACTGCCGATCGATTCTGTAAACATGTTGAAGTGAAGGCTTGGGTGAACTGATCACGAGGCGAGCTGTCAATCCATATAATCAAGATGGAATGACAGCTCACTTCGTCATGACGTAACATCATGATTATAGGGATTGACAGCTCACCTCGTGATCACTTCACCTGTTTACAGAATCGACCGGCTAAAGTGGTAGTGGGCAGGGTACATTGCTCGCAGAACAGATGGTCGATGGGGCCGAAAAGTGCTGGTGTGGCGGCCGAGTACCGGAAGACGTAGTATTTGGAGGCCTCCCACAAGGTGGAGCGTGCACCTGCTGCAGTGGACGTCTGTCGGCGAATATGAGGATGATGATAAAACTTCGTATAGAATACCTCAAAAGCCATTAAGTATGAGAAAACAAAACCTCGAAATAAGAAGTGAGTTTAATCTATAAAAATTAACATAAGCCAGTCTTAGTAATAAGACCGAATATGTTTCTTCAATGCCTAACCGCATATCACAAATACGATAGAATATGATCACTGTCCAGCCGGGACCTTAAAACTCTTTCAATCCACGTTGACATTTTTATTTCAGTTTCTATGATTGGTTGTTCAATTGGACAGTCCAAAACGCAGCAGCGCCTAACAAATTGAGTTTTGACAGCTGAATTGAATTGCTTTCAGGCTGCGGGAGTTGGTCTAGCTAAGCAATTATTGTGTTTGCAATGCAATCTAAATAACATTATGTTTTGTTATAGAAAGTAATGAAAACAAAGAAGAACTGACATTCATGCAAATAAACTAAACAAAATTATAAACTTCTAGCTTTTATTCGCGACTTCGTACGCGCGTGTCCCGTTTTTTCCCGTTCCCGCAGGAATTTTCCGTTCCCATATAGCCTACAGCATTCCTCGTGAATGTGGCTATCATATACAAAAAGAATTTTCAAAATCAATTCAGCAGACCCAGAGATTACCCCCTACATACAAACTTACAAACTTCACCTGTATATAATATTAATATTGATAGAACGACATATTTCTATGATGTAGTGATATGGGTACGTTTTATACAGTTCCTGTCTGTCTGTGTGACACGGAACGTTCATTCCAGAATATCTAAATTATGGTGAAAGTGATTTACATATTTTGGAATGTCTATATTGTGTGATCTACGTCTACCTAACGCGTAATGTAGATGTGGCCTGTTGCGCCAACAACAAATAATTCTGCCGTCGGGTAAAGGTGGAAGGAGGCAAGAAATCTCGATATTTTATCAAGTCAGAAAAACCAAATCAACCTCCCGGCTTTTTCGGATCGCTAGAAAGATTATATTATATAAGATACGGTTTACACTTTTTGTAATATTAACACTATTGCCTCTTGCAGGTTGCATATGTCACCGGAAAATTGCAAACGCCGTAAAGTTGTATAATATCGCGTGATTTTTTTCTAAATAAGACAAGGATATAATAAGAAACTATTGAACTTGAATGAGATTTATTGTTTACAAAACAATTGTTTCATAATATATTATGTAGAAATAATCCTATATATAAAATTCTCGTGTCACAATGTTAGTTACCATACTCCTCCGAAACGGCTTGACCGATTTTTATGAAATTTTATATGCATATTCAGTAGGTCTGAGAATTGGCTACTATCTATTTTTCATGCCTTTCATACCATAATTTTTATTTTTTTATTGTTTTATAATGTGGCATTAAAAATACATACAACCCTAAATTTTCACCCTATTTTTTAATAGCGATATTAGTACTTACTTTAATTATTTTCTACTCTCGGCGGTCGATAATTGATTACCACTCGAACAGTTATTCTTGACCATTTATTACAAAAATAAATAGAATTGTAAAAATGTTTTAGTGTTGAGAAGCCTATTTATTGAGGGAGGCTTTATGCTATATAACATCACGCTACAGCCAATAGGAGCCGAGCATTCATGAAAAATGTGGCGCAGATGAAGTTGCGTGGGACAGCTAGTAATCTAATAAAGATTTATAACAATCTTACGGAGTCTGCAATTTTCCGGTGACACATACAGTATAAAATCCCCAAAGTTATGGTTTAATTTTCATCACAACTCCGCTAGCGCAGTTCATCTACATAAGCTGCTCACCAATATTCAGTACCAGGAACACAGGTAGGTACAGGAGCTTCAGTAGCAAATACAAACGTGTTTTCAAATTCATCGGACAACGCGCGGTACGCCACCTGAATTGGAATCAAAAATGGCGGTCGTCAAATATTTGTCGTTGGAAACATAGGGTGCGGTGTGCTATGCCAATAGAACCTGCTTCATACTGGTTAGAGCTAACTTGGATCAAACTTATATATGTACGGATTTACAGCTTTGCCATTCAACGTGGCAATGTTGCCAGTGTTAGGGCTCTTTTCCGCTGTGGATGCATGTTTTGATGCCCCATAATTTATTTTGTTATTAGTTATGCGCATTTTGCGCATTGATTAGTCTAGTTATTTATAAGTAATTTTAATAGTTACTTTAGGTTTTACATAAAATATTGGGTAAACATGAATAATTTGACGACTCGGTTGGTGCAGTGGCTGAGCGATTGGCTGCTGCGCTGCGTGTCGCGGGTTCGATTCCCGCACGGAACAAGTATTTGTATGGCCTACAGATAATTGTTCCGGCTTAGGCTGTTTATGTATGTGAGTTTCTATGTTTGTAAACACACCCACGATACAGGAGTAATTGCTAGTGTTTCAAACGTTTAAAAAAATAAATAAATACGTATTGTTTTATTCAGAAATGAACTTACGACACTGTTGAGATTTATTTATAACCATTAACAAAAAGACAAAGCTTAGGCGCTTAAATAAAAAAAGTAAAATAAAATTGGCTGCACCTTAAACTTTATTGAGTTAAGCAAACAAAAATATATTGAACAGCTCATTACGTTTTCTTCAAAATCAGGTTGAAACTGGTTCTAGTCAGTAAGAGTCTGACAGACTCCTCCGCCCGCCCCAGGGCGGAGACATCCATGAGGATTTCCCCCCGTTCATCATCTTTTTTTTTTTTTTTTAAGGATGGGAAATCATCAAATGACTTCTTCCGCTCTGGGTGGAGTGGAAGGGCGTGTCAGACTCTTACTGACTAAAACCCATCCGTGTTCCTTCTAAAGCCCTTTGCGTTCCAGGGCCGTGGTGACTCTTTCGAACAAATTCCGCAACCCTGGCAGGCTCTGGCCCTAGCGGGCCCCGTCTTCTATGCTGACATCTCTTTGAGGCGCGCGTGAAACACAACGCGCCATCGACCCGGGCCTGGTGGTGATCGGACAGCGAGCCACCCAATGCTCGCCGTCCGCAGGCCCGCGCCTACGGTGGCCGGGGATCGCCCTGCGACTCCCGACGCCCGGGGCGTCTTCTCCTGTTGCGGCGGTTGGGGCGAAGGCCTTGCCTTTCCCTCGCGCGGCCCGCCTCCTCCTTCGCTAGCATTACTGCTTCGCAGAAGGAGGTGACCGCTTCCCAAGCCTCCTCGCTCCGGACCATGGATTCAACCAGGGCCGGACGCGAGAGGTTGCCGCCGCCGATCGCCTCGACGAGGACACGGCGGTGCTCAGCCCAAGCAGGGCAGATCTCCACCGTATGCTCCACCGTGTCCTCCGGGCGATCCTCACAGTGCTGACACCCGGGCGTGTCCTCCCGCTTAATCCGAAACAGGTACCTCCCGAAACAGCCGTGTCCGGTAAGTACCTGCATCAGGCGGAAGGTGAGGACGCCGTGGCGCCTCTCCAGCCACTCCTCAAAGAGGGGCCTTACCGCCGCAATTGTGGCGTGCCCACCCGTTCATCATCTGCCTAACCTTTTTCCCAATTATATTGGGGTCGGCTTCCAGTCAAACCGAATTTAGCTGAATACCAGTATTTTACGTAGAGCAGCTGCCTACCAGACCTCCACAACCCATTAACTGAGTAACATGGTAGTTCTTGGCAAGACTGGAGTCAGATTTACTGGCTTCTGACAATCCGTAACGACTGCCAAAGATCTACAAATGACAGCCGGGACCAACTGCTTGACGTGGTTTCCGAGACACGGAAGAAACTCGGTATGTTAAGATGGTCACCCATCCGCAGACCAACCTTGGCAAGCGTTGCTTAACCTTGATCGACCGGTGCGGCTGTTATTCTTTAGCCACGAGCTCCTCAATTCAAATAGAGCGAATATAACGTTAAAAATACCAGAAAACAATTTCAATGTAATCAAATATATGTATCTCGATTATTTATCAATATAATAAGTGCTGGAAGAAATCTCTAATATATAAAAATATCTTATTATAACCACCGCCTGTACGCAAGATGGAAAAACAGCTATTAATTAAGTTTAAGGTACAACATTTTTCTATCTTTGTTATAAAAAGAATTTACAATAAAAAAGTATGTTTATGGAAGTTGGTATTTTAATTACACCCTCTTTAGAGAGACGGCTAGAAAAATAACTTTTTCAAGTAAGTACCAAGTCGTTATGTCCACGATTTGTTTTTCAAACGAGTTTCTGAGTTATCTCGTGAAATATCTGATATACTAATAAAATATATATAAAATAGTTAACAATTTCACGAGATATTTTACAATCTTACCATGTTTTTGCAACTTATTTTTTATTATTTACTCTTATTTATGTGTGTTATTTGGATATTAATCTGGCAATAAACAATTAATTACACCCTCTTTAGACAACTATAACAATAACTTTTACAAGTAGGTTATGTCGTCATGTCCACGATTTATTTTTCATACGACTTTCTGAGTTAGTTTCTCCTGAAATATCTGATATTTTCTTATATAACATATACCTTAGATTCGATTAAGAAGCAGCCTGGGGTCTGGATGATTGCTCGTTAGATGGCAATAGGCTCGTCTCCTACAACATGCGACGAGTGACGAAATGTAGGTGTGTCATACTTTTTTAACTTAAACAGGAACTCGTGGCTTAATAATAACAGCCGCACGGGTTGACCTTCAAGGTTAAGCTGCGCTTGCCAAGGTTGGTCTGTGGATGGGTGACCATCTTAACATACCGAGTTTCCTCCGTGCCTCGGAAAGCACGTTAAGCCGTTGGTCCCGGCTGTCACTTATAGATATTTGGCAGTCGTTACGGATTGTCAGAAGCCAGTAAATCTGACTCCAGTCCTGCCAAGAACTACCGTGTTACCAAGTTAATGGGTTGTGGAGGTCTGGTAGGTAGCCGCTCCGCGTAAAATTCTGGTATTCAGCTGAATCCGGTTTGACTGGAAGCCGACCCCAATATAGTTGGGAAAAGGCTAGGCAGATGATGAACGGGGGAAATCCTCATGGATGTCTCCGCCCTGGGGCGGGCGGAGGGGTCTGTCAGACTCTTACTGACTAAACCACCCCGGTGTTCCATCTCCCACCTACGTCGGGGATCGCGGGAACGTATGCGACTCCCGTAATCCCCGGCTGCTAACCCTTTGCGGAAATCATTTACGATATTATGTCCAAATTGGACACAAGAACGTAAAAGGTTATTGCAAAAAAGAGCTACATGATTTGACAAGAAAATTCATGCATGCAAAAACAAAACACAATCATCGCGAAAATGTTCTTGTTACACACGCACCGAAGAGAAACCACTATATTCCAAATAATAATACTGTCTTCTTGTACGTAGGGAGAACGGGGCCAAACGTGCCGCGGGCAAGTTGTTCCAATGTATTTTAACAATGTACCGGACGTTACTGGCCAAACTAAGACAGTTTCCATTGGTGCGCTGCAGTGTTCCGTTTTTTGACGAATTTACTTGATATTTTCATCTCTTTTTTTCATAAAGCTTATTTCATTTGGAACAACTGTCCCATGTTACGTTTAGCCCCGCTCTCCCGTACATTTTACTCGTGGGAAATTCCAAACACATTGTATTTGCATTCGTAGAGAATTCGTTCTCTTCTTCGCTGTAAATGTGGAGATACAGTGCTTTGGATTCAACAGGCGAGAGCGACGCTGGGCGAATCTGAATTTTAAATGCCACTTCTAGCTCCACATTTGCAGTGGTTTCAACTTGCGTTTTTTGGCTTTAAATCTGCATCTGCATTGTCTGTTTATTTTATCATTTATGATGTAAAAGTTTGAGGAGCTCTTGATCTTCCAGGTTAAGCAATAATAAATGGTCAATTTTATTTATTTATTACATCTTTATGTACAATAGTGGTACATGGGCGAACTTAATGCATCAAGGCATTCTCTACCAGTCAACCTTTGGGATATAAAGACTATACTGTGGTAGGTGTAAAATAAATAAAAGATAAAATTTAAAAAAATATTTTTTTCGCAAAGAATATACAGATAAAGAGAGAAAGAAAGAAAGAAAAATGTTTATTTGGGACTCGCACAAGACGAACAAAACAGTAAAATAAAATTAATAACTAAACAGTAATATAATTCGCATACTTAACCCTCTGCAACTGACGTGGTTAAATTTTTACAATTCAACTGAGGTGGTAGTATACGAGACACCATTTCAACAGCAAATATTTTTGTAGAATTAAAGTATGCAGCTAATTTATTCATATTTATTAGATTTCTTGCCTATTTTATAAGTTATATTTACTTGAAATAAAGAAAAAAAATATGTATTTTCAAAATTAAACAAGGTTTATTTACTTAACACAAATCAGTCTATAAATTTCTCCTTAAACATTTATGACATAAAAAAAATAACAAAATCAACTTTTTCAAATTTCACAGTATACATTTTAAAAGTTCACAATAACATTAATCAGTCTAGGAAAAATGAGAAACATTCGTTGGTCAACTTAAAAACTATAGAGTTTCAAAATCACAGCTTTGTTTGACAATTATCACACAGTGGCTTAGAGCACTGAAGGCAAATTGGCTTCGAACAATCACAGCAACGGTATTTAGTTTGTCTTTTTATTTTATTTGGACAAATATAACATAATTTTTTGCCACTTAGTGGAACAGATCGAACTACTGGAGGTGGAGGGGGGGTATCCTTGCCTAAAACTCTAGTGATAGTCATTCGCAGCTCCCTTGGCAATCTTTCATTGTACACTCGGTTTTTCATGTGATCCAGCACTAAGTCTCTGGCCATATTCAACAAAAAAGTTCCTCTCCTCATTTTGCCATCACTGTCATCACAACTTTGATACAATACAAAGCTATTTATGCCTGCCATGTCCAGAATCCTTTGAAAGATTGCCATAGGCCAACGACGAGTTTTACGACTGCAGCAATATATCGAACACTTTTTATCCACCTCGTCCACCCCACCTTTTGTATGGTTGTAGTCTGCTATCATAACTGGTTTTCCTGTATCTTCATCTATTTCTTGAATATGGTGAGAAGAAGAAATCAACAATACGGCTTTATTAGGTTTCGGCACATGTGATAAAAGTGTATAATCTTTAGTAAAACCATATAACGAACTTTCTGCCAGTCTACTTTTGTTCGGCAAGAAACATGGCGGTATTTCAGCTTTATTTTTTTTCAGAGTACCCAGGTAAGTCAGTCCTCTTTTCAGCAATGTTTCGACTAGTGGTATCGAGCTGAACCAATTGTCAGCAGTAATATTTCGGTTCGAATTTTCGACCACTTTTGCAAGTCTTAGAACCGACTGCGTGGGTACTGCCATTTTTTTTTCTTGGTCGGTTAAACCTTTACCGTCGGAATTCTTTCCATGGTATATATAAGCATTGTAAATATAATAAGTACGAGCATCCACCAACAATAATATTTTGATACCATACTTTGCTGGTTTTTGAGGCATATAAATTATGAACTTGCAACGACCTCTAAATGGCAGTAACATTTCATCGATGCAGAGGTATGCTCCAGGGGTATATTCAGACTGACTGTTGGATATGAACTTATCAAATATTTCGGATATTGGAGCAAGTATATCATCTTTTAGACGTTCCTGTCTGGTAGTCGAGTCATCAAATCTAAGGCAGTTGATCAAACACGAAAAACGCCATTTGGACATCACGCATCGGAATATTTCCCGACCTGTTCCGTTGGTGGCAAATATTGTGTTGAGATCTTCATCGTTACATTTGAATACTGATGAATAGTACATCAAACCAATGAACGCTCTCATCTCGTTTACATTTGTGTCCACAAGTTCAACCATACTATTATTTTTGAACTTGGTACGGTACGAACTGAGTTTCTGGTTAGTATATCGCACCAGAGATTCTAACATTGTGGGGTCAATCAGCTTACTCCAAAGTTCCGTGTAACCTTCAAATTTTTTTGTTATAATACGGCCTGGTAATCGAATTATATTATGAGCTAAAATGCGTGATGTCCTAGGACGCTCTTGTGCACTCCAAATAAAACCGTTTTTACCTGTGTAGTGTTCTTGTGACTCGTCTGATGATTGTTGACGTTCATCCTCCATAGCAGGTTCTTGTTGCACTTCTAAGATTGACTCTGAATCTTCTTCACGTGAAATGACGTCATCTTCATCGCGTTGGATTTCAGGCTCGAAACTTGGATCTTCATCTTCATCATCAATACCACTAAAGCCATCGTCACTTTCCTCTTCCAGCCAGTTTAATATTTCCTCTTCATGACTTACAAAAGTTCCAGCCGATGTTCTCTTACGAGCAGAAGTTCTTGGTTTAGGGGTGTTACTTGAGATATCCATCTAAAAACAAGTTAAGTACTGTTAGTTTTCCAGCACGACTTAACCCGTGTGTGCTGTATAGATATTGTTTTCTGTAGCCTGTATTACTCAGAGATAATATGTAGGTATACAATTCTATTAGGGAAAGAATAAAAAAAAATCGGNGCATAGAAAAAAATCTAAATTTCTTTAAAATTATATTCAAACATTAATACTCACTTTATCAACTATCCCTACAATACATTATTTCATTATATAAAGCTATTTTCTTTGAGTAATAAGCCATTTTGTAAGGTAAGTCAGGTTTGCTAAATCGTTTTTTGCGGTTTCCCGAAAAACTACTTTTTTGAGTTATTTATAATAAAATAATTATCTGTGCGGCCAAAATGGTCCCTATCTCAGCTTATGCTGCGATATCTAAAAAATAAATAACGCAATATAATATATTAATACTAATACTAATAAAATTCATCTGTTTTCTTTAATAACTTCGGATGGAATGTTTTACTAGTATAAAAAAATACTTTTACGACCCTTACGATGAGCCCTTTAATTTGATATATTACACGATGCGGTTGGATAAACTTTTTTTTTTTATTTTCTAATTTCCCCTACATAAAGTGACCTCATTTTCAAAATTAATTTATTTTCTTTACATTCCGTGTTTGGGTCACATAAGGTTATATGTGTACAAAATTTCAACTAAATCTAGTTCTAGAAGAACGAAGAATCGACTGTGACAGACGGACAGACAGATAACCGAGTGATCCTGTAAGGGTTCCGTTTTTCCATTCAATTCCACCTTAAAAATCAAATCATTCATAAAATATTTAACAAAAGATTCAACTAGACGGTTGTTACTGCATTCGTAACCATAAAAAGTTTAAACCTCTTTATTCCTCCCACCAACAATCACTTAACAAAAATGTACTGTGTTAGAGTCCATAAAAATCAAGGCATCACGGATATTTCCGTATCCGCTGGACAGTGACGAGAAATCAATAGCTCGCACATTTGTCTTGCAAACGGTGCTCAAACTATCGAGTTGCTTTTAAAAGTGTTTTCGCGCGATGGATAAAGATAATTTTATTTGTCAAAACATGCATATACGTGCAAATTTAGCATGCAGGATGTCACAATATTAATCTTTCGTACGTACATGTTTCACCCTTAAGGCGTATAAATTTGATAAAAATTATAAAAAATAAAAAACTAAATGATTATTAACAAGCTACCGCCCGCGGCTCCGCCCGCGTTTATGTCGAAAATTATCTCAAGGAAACATATTCCCGAGATGAAAAGTATCCTATGTGTTATTCCAGACTATACCTAATCTACCTCTGCGCCAAATTTCATCGAGATCCGTTCAGTCGTTCTGACGTGAAAGAGTAACAAACATTCATCCATCCATTCATACTTACAAACTTTCGCGTTTATAATATTAGTAGGATAGATAGATATAATAATTATTAGGTAGATAGGGTTTTTGTTGCCCTGGTGTTTCTTCTTGTTTCTCCTAAGTTAATTTTGTCAAAGGTGTAACCGAAATAACGGAATACCTGAAAAAATGGTCATTGCACTCATTATGTGGACGACTCTGAAATCAATTGAAAAATCAGCTGTTCAGTAAATTTTGGATAAGTAAAGACAGTCGATTGTTCGCGATTTTAGGTTTGATCCTATAGTAAAAGTTTTTTATTAACATGGCCATTTTCAACCCCTGAAATATTGCCAAAGAATAAATAGCCACCCCTTGGTTTGTGTACGTTAGAAAAGATTGAGTTACCACTGTATTGTTGATTTCGGATGCCCTCAACAGCATGAACACCTGGTTTTTTTCCATTCCAATCCCCATCAGCAACATTATCTGTGACAACCCTATAGTGTGTACTTTCCAGTTCGATCCAGCCCGTCCCTAGCTGTCCTCTCCCCAGCGACGCCCTAAGCCGAGGCCCGTACCCCACAGGGGGTGCCCTTAGCGTGTAGTCGCTTAGTTTGTAAGTTTTTTATAAGCCCTGGCTGGAGGCTTTAATATTATATTAAGGCCACCACAGGCAAGCCCGGTTAAGCAGTCGACAACCTTATAGGTTGAACTGCGAGAAGCCACCCATAAAAAAAAAACAACCCTAGTGATTTTACACAACAGGAGTGACGTCACAACCATCAGGAAATGGATACCTGGAGCAGGTCAAAAGTCAAAAGTCAAAAGTCAAAGCATTTATTTCAAATAAACCATTATCAGGTACTTTTGAATTGTCAAAGTCAGTCCGTCAAAAACATGAAGCTATTTGCACGTTCGCAAGCGTAGATCTCTATGGAGAAGAACGTGCAAGAAACTCCACGGACACTCTTTTAAATCATTTTATGTTTACAAAAATCCTGGTTACATAAACCTTGTTGCTTCTATATATGAGAACAATGTAAAGAAAGAAAAAAAACAATTTATAGTATGAAATATTAAAATGAGGCAGTGGCAACCAAGGGATGACCAGTCTCCACTGACGGCGCCCGTTCACGAACATGACGCGTGCATCAGCACCATTCAGCTCAACCATTTTGAAGGGAACTGAATGATCCGCAGGAAACAATAAATCAAACAAATTGATTGCCGCCCAATATGTCGGTCGGCGCGAGAATGAACGTATCAATGACCTGTTCGTGTATTATTTTGACAAGGGCATGTCTGCTGTTTAGATGGTAATGTGGGCTTTTGAGTAGTGGAAAATTATAATTAAATTGCTGTTGCCAGCGATACATTAAAGGCGGATGAAAATTGAATTATCTTGAGATAATTTCCAGAATAAGGATAGTTTTATTCATCATATTTTCTAATACAGCCGGTCTGTTCTCAAAACTCTGATCAGTGAACTCGTGTTTAGCTTGAAGTGAACTATCATTTTATTTTACTTACAATTGGGTTGACAGCTCACTCCATGTTCATTTCACTTAACTTTTCACTCTGAGATTTTTTGCAGAATAGCATTGTACACGGTCGAGCTGTAATTTTGCGAAGATTATATCCGAATTTAATCGTGATGACGTAACAAGCAGACAGACATCGTGACTTGTACATGCTTAGATAAGACAAAAACTAGAAAATATAAAACAAAGTCTCAATTGCATTCAAAAACGTTAATAGGCAACGTGAAGTGTAAAGCAGTTGCGGAAGACGGTGCCAAATAATAATATAGAGCTAATTAAAAGCAATGGTAACTTATAGAGGGCATATATTAAATTAAAGAGGAGGAGAAACAGGAGAATATTGTCAAGTTGACGCGTTTTTCTTTATTTAAAACCTTGCTTCCTTTCTCTTTTTCAAGATATTTTGTTCAATAAATAAGGATTTATCCGTTTGCGTTTTCAAGCGTTAATTTTAACTATGACTTCATTCATTGATTTGAATTAACGATTTTTATATGATACCACCAAAATGGCGATACCAACAAAAAATGCAATCACGAACAAGGTGTACCTTTATTATATAAGGGAATGAAATATTCTCGAACATGACAAAATATTGAAATTGTATATCATGAATGCCGCGACGCGACGGTTCGGGAAGAATGGCTTGCGATAACTTTTACAAGCTTGGTCGACTTCGGCACATATATTCTTTTTCTTGAAAAACGTTTGCAAAATATAGGATATTTACTTCAGTGTAAACTGCATGTTGCTTCAATTTTAAATTCCTAGCCATATTATTTGCAAAGGCGTGCTTTAACCATAGGTCTTGGTATCCTCTGGCACACATTCATATCGTCACTAGAGTATTCTTCTTTAGAATCTAGCATATACAACGTGTAACAGAATAAACACAATACCTGACAAGGTTGCATTGTACTTATTATGAACAACTTTTACTATGGGACCAAGACTAAAATCTGAAAAAATATCTATTTTAAACAACCGGACAAGTGCGAATCAGACTCGCGCACTGAGACTGAGAGTTCCGATTTTTCCCAGTATACATTACCTACGGAAATTTGTAAACTATGAAAACACTCTCATTACTCTGACAAAAAATACATATAGTAGGTAAGATTGAAGGAAAAATTTAACTTTGTTGTTGAAAAAATGTTCTTCCATAAATCAATGTAATGGTCAATCTCATAGAAATACAAGTTTAGCAATCTACATCAATATCCCGTACGTCACGGTCAATTCTTTATTCCTCCACGCGTTTCTAACAAAAAGGGTCTTGACAGACGGACAACAAAGTGATCCTATAAGGGGTTCGTTTTTGCCGACTGAGGTACGGAACCCTAAAAAGGAATGGGACTGACAAGTGCTAGCGAAATTGGTCGATCTTATCCTTTGTCAAAATTGGTCATATTCGTGAAGGCTTACACCCTCTGAAAGATTGCTTATAAAATCGAAACTTGCATATACGCGTCAAACTAAACCAGTTCAAATAAACTTGTATTACTTTTCACACCTGTATTAAACCTTCGGATCACCTGGCACGAGTTTCAATTAAAACTCCACCCCTCTTCCAACACCCCTTACAGTTTAAGTTTTTCCCCCATGGTTTATTGAGGGGTGCTAGCGCTGCATTGCTGACCTCACGCTTTTTATAGGTCCTATTTACCAGGAAATATATTAAAATTAGCATATGGCTTCTTTGCTTGAATAACGTGATAAGTCCGACGGTTAATTTGTTTTTTTTTTGACGCTTTTTGAAAAAAATAAATCGGTCACGTCGGTTTCAAGTATCAAAAAAAAAAACCGTCGGTCTATCACGTTATTGAAACAAAGAGGCGATATATTCGTATTTTTCCATTGAGACCCTAAATGCGTGTGCATTAATTAGTAATTAAAATCGCTTTCATTAGTTTACGCAATGGATTCTGCTAGATTAGTGTCAAAATGAATTCATTGTCTAGTTGGTGCTGATCAGGAATTATTCGATTCCAACCGACACTTCCAAATTGCTGACAGGCTGAAATGGGATAAAATAGTAGGTCAAATTAAATTACTTAGTGTAACTACACAGATGTGTTGAGTGATAGATATCCAGGGATCGTATTGGTAGACTATATTTACCTAATGTTCGTGGAAGTAAGTAACATACAGTTGAAAATACCTCCTCTAAAGTCCCGGAATCATAAACATGACGATTGTATCTCGGGATTTGAGAAATTGCAAATTACGAATAAGTAATTTGCAATTTCTTAAATATTTAAAGCGAAATAGCGCTTTGAATACATTTGAACAAAATTATTATATTGAAGAAACTTATTATGTTTTTAGAGTTCTAGAAACTGATCAATTAAATATCTTTGTTTTCGCACAACTCTTTCTTCTTTTGATTCTTCAAATCAATCATTTGTAACTATACTCAAAGTCCAGTTCATGTTTTTATAATCCCGGGTTTTAATTGTCATGATTCCATTTATGATTCCTGGATTTTACAGGAGGTATTATCAACTCTATGTTACTTACTTCCACTAACATTAGGTATATTTCTCGGAATGACTTCGCGAGATTATAGATAGACTATCAAATTTGATGCGTAAAATAGTATTCCAAATGTTCAGTTGACAATTTATCGAGAGTTTACAATCTCTCAAGTTATTTTATAATCTTACAGAGTTTGCTATTTTCCGGTGACATATATATGCCAATGAATCTGTTGCTAATAACTAACAATGCCGTAAACACAATTATCGCAACACAACACTTCGATTTATAATGGATTAACACACTAATTAGTCTAGATTAGGAACTATTCGATGTGACATAATTACATCAAACATTCTAGGAGCTGCCTTGTTAGTCTATGGTGGCAAGCGCCAGTACTGATAAGTACATGATCTTCGGTTGGATTACCAGGTCTCATCATCTGCCTAGCCTTTTCCCAATAATATCGGGGTCGGCTTCCAGTCAAACCGGATTCAGTTGAATACCAGTATTTTACGTAGAGCAGCTGCCTACCAGACCTCCACAACCCATTCGATGGGTAACACGATACTCCTTGGTAAGACTGGAGTCAGATTTTCTGGCTTTTGACTATCCGTAACGACTGCCAAAGATCTACAAATAACAGCCGCGACCAACGGCTTAACGTGCTTTCTAAGGCACGAAAGAGTCTCGATATGTAAAGGTGGTCACCCATCCACAGACTAACCTCGGCAGGTGCTGCTTAACCTTGAAGATCGAACCGTGCGGCTATTATTGGTGGTGTCATCATCATTATTTCCAGCCTGTTTCGCCCACTGCTGAGCATAAGCCTCCCTTTTCTTGTGCCAATCCTCACGCCCCTGTGCCACCCTCGTCCGAGTTCTGCCCGCAATGGCAACAATGTCAAAAGTCAAAGTCAAAACCTTTATTTCAATTAGGCCATTAAACGGCACTTTTGAACGTCAGCATTAACAGTTCAGTAAAATAATAATATTAGGTACATTAATAAAGTGACTCTACTGTCCATTCGGAAAGGTAGATTCTTATGGAGAAGAATGGACAAGAAACTCCATAGTTACTCTTTTCAAATAATGATTTACAAAATTTGGTATACAAAAATTAATTTAATATTATGTGAGGACGATACACCCAGAGTATGCTACTTATAAGAACAAAGTATTACCAGCAGAGGTTAACTTATTCATTTTCTAAAAAAATTAGGTAAATGGTACTCACATATTTACAGATAATCTTAATAACCATTAATTAAACAGAAAATAAAAACACAAAAAAAGTCGTCTGCCCATCCCGTATGATAAACGATAAATGATATTTATTTTGTAAGTAAGTTAAAACATAACACTTTTACACGTCAATCTTTTTTGGTCATTTTTAAACAAGATGAGGCCGGTGTTTCCTAGCTGACTACCCTGAGAAGAAACACCGAAACAAACCCAGAGGTCAAAGTCTCTTTTAAAGTTCATACAATCGTACTGGTCAAATTGCCAGCAATGCATGTCAGCAATATCTTAATAACAACTCATAGGACTTAAACTTCATCACAGCCCATTCCCAACTATGTTGAAGTTGGTTTATCCAGAGGCAGCTGAATACCAGTATTTAACATGAGGCGTTTGCTTGTCTTTGGGTACTACACTAATCGATGACATAGATCGACGTTGATCGCTTGGTGTGGTAGCTTTGGCTGATCGACAGATACCGGGCGATAAAAAATTGATCGACCGCCGATCGATGCCATCGATCGACGTTGATTGATTGGTGTGGTAGCTTTGGCTGTCTGAAAGAAGTAGTAAATATCAATCGACGTCGACTAACCCATTCTACCATCGATCGATGCCATCGATCGACGATCTATCCCATCGATCGGCGATCTATCGATTGGTGTAGTGGAAACTATTGATCGATGTTGACTAATTCATGCTACCACCGATCGATGACATAGATCGACAATCGATCGATTGGTGTTGGTAACACCTAACATTACCTTTGCTTGGTTTAAAAACTAATTAGATGATTTCAAATTGTCTAAGTTATTTATTTTTTAGATATCGCAGCATAAGCTGAGATAGGGACCATTTTGGCCTCGCGCAGATAATTATTTTTTTATACTGTTTAGTTTTTAATTTTATTTTACTAGTTTGTTAGTCTTGTGCGAGTCCCAAATAAACATTTTTCTTTCTTTCTTTCTTTCTTTCTTTTAAGAATGAAGAATCTGTTTATGTATTCAAACTATGCAATGTGGTTTGAAAGTTGGTACCTCAGCTGTTCCAAACCCAAACCTTGAAGTTTCCTTTACTATTCAGGAAAAAAACAAATCACTTCAAATTATTAATTGATTTCAAAAGCTTATTCATATCATAAATATATCTTACTCCTACTGCTCTTTATACCAACATAATAAGGTTTAAAATAACCACCGTATTGTTAGTCTAAATCTATTTACAGGACACTGGAGGCCTATATTTAGATCATCAATAGCATCTGTACATTCGTAGAGGGATACAACCGGATAGGGCTGGATAATACATTCAAATGAGATAATAATACCGCCTTCAGTGCAGGGAAAATGCTTTGCTTGTATAGAAACTTTTCTTTTATTAGAGAAATAGACTAAAACGCGTGGATCTGGTGAGGACAGCGGAAGTCGCTGGATACAAAAAGCGCGGATTCATTAATGTGGATACATTATTATGGCCAACATGGGGCGTGATTATGGTGAACACATACACTACAAAGTATAAAATAACTTTAATTGGCATAGGGGACACAGTGATCATGAAGGCGGTTCCCCCAGGGCGAGGCCGTAATTTTTGGTAGTGGGGACTGCGTACGCGCTGTCCCCCTTTAACCGGGTGTCAGCACTGTGAGGATCGCCCGGAGGACATGGTGGAGCATACGGTGGAGGTCCTTCCTGCTTGGGCTGAGCAAAGCCGTGTCCTCGTCGAGGCGATCGGCGGCGGCGACCTCTCGCGTCCGGCCCTGGTTGAATCCATGGTCCGGAGCGAGGAGGCTTGATGAGCGGTCACCTACTTCTGCGAAGCAGTAATGCTAGCAAAGGAGGAGGCGGGCCGCGCGAGGGAAAGGCAAGGCCTTCGCCCCAACCGCCGCTACAGGAGAAGACGCCCCGGGCGTCGGGAGTCGCAGGGTGATCCCCGACCACCGTAGGCGCGGGCCTGCGGACGGTGGCTCGCTGTCCGATCACCACCAGGCCCGGGCCGATGGCGCGTTGTGTTTCACGCGCGCCTCAAAGAGATGTCAGCATAGAAAACGGGGCCCGCTAGGGCCAGAGCCTGCCAGGGTTGCGGAATTTGTTCACACACAGAGTCACCGTGGCCCTGGAACGCAAAGGGCTTTAGAAGGCACACGGATGGGTTTTAGTCAGTAAGAGTATGACACGCTCTTCCGCTCCACCCAGAGCGGATAAAGTCATTTGATGATTTCCCATCCTTTAAAAAAAAAAGGGCCATACATAGGTATATGTTTCACAGAGAACCGCGATTTTAAAAAAAAAAACAAAATGGCGACGGGGCAATGCCACAAAGGTTCGGTCCCCTTTAAACTAAATAGGTTTGTTTACAGTTTTGCTAAAAAAAATGGGAATAAATATTATGACCACCAGAAAATACTTCGATACCCTAAGCTCTTTTACCAAAAATATATACTGAACACCAAAAAGATTAAGCCTAAAAAAATAGTAGTTCTAGCTGTTTTTTTCACGACTGTAGTTCAAATTGTATTTGGGGACCAAATATAGTAAATGATCACCAAATTTTTTGCGAGCAAATTTCTTCTTTAAACAAAATGTGTAGGTTAGGTAAGGTTAAAACTGTGACCTCCTACGGCCAGAAACGACTTGCATTAATAGAAAAAGAGATTGTTTTTAGTAGGTTACCCGGATACCAAATATTTGGCTTATTTGATGGGTAGCAAGATGTATAAACTTTGGTTATAATTCCATATTAAACTGCGGTTTTAATTTTGGTGATCATTTACTATTTTTGGGTCAACTATGATTTGTTTGGAGTCATTTGCTTTAATAGGATAGCAAGATGTACAAACTTTGGTTATAGTTTTAAATTAAAATGCGGTTTTATATTCTGGTGATCATTTACTATTCTTGCCTGTGATATTTTCAGCTATCAGGTGATAAGTTAAACATAAGCCAAAAAAAAATGGAACAAGGTCTTATTCATTCATTCTTCTCATAAATATTCGTAACACCCACAGACAATGTTGCCACATGACTTATTTCAATGGGTAATGGAATATAACGGACTTCTCGACATTAACTCATGAATATTTAACCGCCACCGTCAATTTGACATCGTGAACTTAATCCAGTGTTAAAGGTTAAGTGTTAGTTGCCGAGGCCTGGAAATAGAGTGGTGACACATCAGTGTTTGAACCCTTTATGAGCTGAAAAAGCCTTTGAAATTAGAAATTTTTACTATGTTTTTGTTATGATATTTGTTTAGTCTTTTGCCAACTATTTTGAGGTCGGCTTCCAATCCAACCGGCTTCAGCTGAGTACCATTATATTACATGGACCTCTATATTTGTAATTGGGTACAAAGATACCCCAGGGCAGTCAGATTTTCTGGCTTTGACTGTTACGACCGTCAGAGAACTACAAGTGACAGCTGGGACCAACGGCTAAACGTGCTTTCTGAGGTACAGAGGAGTCTTAATATATTATGTAATGGTCACCCATCCACAAATCGACCTCGGCAAGCGTTGCTTAACCTCGATTGACTCATGTAGGTATTATTATTTAGATAAGAGCACTTAGTAATTTGGCTTATATAAATATTTAAATAGAAAAGTACAATTTACGTAGTTCATGCGCTATCGCTCCGCTAAAGTGTTTCAATAATTCATGAATGACATTTTATTTTTGTAGTTGTTGGTCATTGTATTTACGGACCATTAAGTAAATAGTATGTTTTTTAGTATATTGTCTACTGGGTGATTTTTGTTTCATTGGTAATTTTATCAGGTTCTAATACTATTCCTGTTTTAAACTGCTGTTTTTAGGGTTCCTTCCGTACGTACGTCTGAATGAAAACACGGAACCTTTTAGGATCACTCGTGTGTCTGCCTAACTGTCCGTCTGTCACAGCTAGTTCTCTCCGGAAATAAAGGACCGATTCTTTTGAAATTTGTTTTGAAACTGTACCGTGCCACATATCAAATTAAAGGGCTTATTTTTATGAGGGTTGAGAGTCAGCTGGGAAAAACTCAACTTAAAGTTAAGCTCGCCTTTTTACACACGCCAGCACATCAAGTTACCCGAAACTGATTGACTGATTGAATATCTATTAAAGAAAGACGGATTGTTGTAGCTGCAAGATGTGCTGGCAACTGTACATGACCCTTTTTTTCTGTAATTATATTTATAGGATGGTATGGTGTACAATAACGAATTAAGAATGAAAGGGTCTAAAATGTTTTATATCTTTTTAAATAAATAATTTAAAAGTCATTTAAGAACAAAAATACCTCGACAACTGAGCCTAAAAATATTGAAAAAATACATAAAATAATTCTTTATCTCTATATATAATATAATTATATATGAAAAAATATGATTCATTCAGAACACTATGCGCTTGAGTCCGACTCGCTCTTGATCAGTTTTTATATATTTCTGAGTAGATCGCGTAATTAAGTTATGTCGTGTCATATCACTCACTGTAGTTCAAAGACTCATGTTAATATATTTTTTAGGGATGAAAAACATCTCCAAAAATTTGCTGAGCGGATGCCGTTTTGCGCGAAGTGACGCATGTCTTCCCAAAATGCACATCTTTTGTAATTTTTTATATGCGTCATGCTTGGCGAGAATAAACTCCTTCTTTCTTCTTTCCAAAGGATTCGCTATGAACTAACAGTCACCCTGTCGATAGTCATACTTTTAATGGTCAATGTTGACTGGCCTATTGGTCGAGTGGTTAGTGACCCTGACTGCTTAACCGGAGGTCGTGGGTTCGATTCCCACCCAGGACAAATCTTTGTGTGATGAGCATGATCATTTGTTCTGTGTCTGGGTGTAATTTGTCTATAATATGTATGTATTTAGAAATATATAAGTATGTTTATCAGTTGTCTGGTTGCCATAGTACAGGCTTTGCCTAGTTTGGGATCGGATGACCGTGTGTGAGTTGTCCCAGGATATATTATATTATATATATTAATGTATCGTGAGATCATTACTGTTTTCATGGCGCAAAGCATGAATCAATGATCCACGGAATATTTTGCGCCACCGAATTTTTATTTAGCCACAAGCCCCTCAGTACAGCACTTCCAATCACACGTCTCCTTTATAATAACGTTACCCAAAGTAAAAAATGATAAAACTCATTTCACACACTTCTCGAACCTTTCTGCTTACCCTCTAAACACAAACTACTAGCTCTAAGCACACGCTCACGTAATTGGAGCCACTAAACCATGCTGTCACCAACACATTTGTTGGCACCGGGAACGAATGACGCCAATTTAACATTATTAATAGTTTGTCCCATTACCGCACGAGGATTGGAAGAAGCTAGGTGTGGGTCAATACTTTAGGAGAGCAAGCTATGGTTTTCGTAGATTTATCTTTATTGTACACAAAAAAGTTACAAATATTTTTATTACACCTATTTGTAAACTGTTGTCTGTTATAAAATGTGGTATAATATTTGCCACGT
Source organism: Mamestra configurata (assembly GCA_002192655.3). Lineage (NCBI taxonomy): Eukaryota > Metazoa > Arthropoda > Insecta > Lepidoptera > Noctuidae > Mamestra > Mamestra configurata. The sequence continues at coordinate 91,719 of NDFZ01004508.1, forward strand.
ATGAAGTAGAATTTATTTAAAAAAACCACCATTTATATTCATAAACAATTCAGTCAGATTTCAGTCGGCTCAATATGAGCCGAATCGAGATGTCGACGGTTCAAATCGATACGACTGAAATCTGAGACGTCGACGGCTCAAATCGAGTCGACTGAAACCTAGCCGTCGACGGTTCAAATCGAGCCGTCGACGGCTCAAATCGAGTCGACTGAAACCTAGCCGTCGACGGTTTATTTATTTATTTATTTAATTAAGGTTCACCAACAGTTGTTACAGATATTACATAGATAGGAACATATAAGTAATTGTGTCTTAAATCTAACTGCACAACCAATTACAGGTAAACACCACATGCAAAATGCTCTTTCTAAATATAAACGGTTCAAATCGAGCCGACTGAAACCTAGCCGTCGACGGTTCAAATCGAGCCGACTGAAATCTAGCCTTAGATGGCTCAAATCGAGTCGACTGAAATCTAGCCGTTGACTGCTCAAATCGAGTCGACTGAAATCTAGCCGAAATCTGAGACATCGACGGTTCAAATCGAGCCGACTGTAATCTAGCTGTCGACGGCTCAAATTGAGTCGACTGAAACCTAGCCGTCGACGGTTCAAATCCAGCCGACTGAAATCTAGCTGCCGACGGTTCAAATCGAGTCGTCGATAGTTCAAATCGAGGCGACTGAAGTCGAGACATCGATGCTCAAATCGAGCCGTCGATGGCTCACGAATAGAAAAAAGTATGTGAAAACTTGTGTAGGTACCTTTGTGCACAACAGACATAAATTTCCGAAAAAAGCTTATCTATTTACCAAAAACTTACTTTGATTTTTCTGCCAAATTTTTCCACTCAAACACATAATTTCTTCAATATCGTCCTATAAGACGTATAGATAGGCGTCGACCTTCCATTTTCTTTATCTTCACCGGCAATATATCCCGTTTATTATCCTTGGAATGGGGCGTTCTTTCTGGAGTGAATGTACGCTGCTACAATGTTATTGGTTGCAATTACTTAGGGTACACTCCAGTGTATTGTGTCGTTTGGTACGCGGGTGGGCAGGAGTACCTGTAGATAGGTGGTAGGTGTGTCTGAGATCAAAGATGGAGATTTATCTTTTCGCTTATCAGTAGACGATAGATGTCTCTTGGATTGACGAGAATGGGTTTAGTTAAACGGCATACGATTGTAAAAACGTATCCCCCGGTATGCCCTGGCTGGAGGCTTTAATATTTATATTACGTCCACCACAGGCAAGCCCGGTTTAGCAGTCGACAAACTCAGGTTGAACTGCGAGACGCCACTCAATAAAAATAAACCTCCCGGTATCCGATAAAAAAGCATCGACCTGTACAAATTGAATGCATATTCATATTAATTTTGATGTTATTATTTTGTATTTATTAACTACGCTAGCTAAGTGATGCAATTAGCACTTTATTATGTACATATCTATCGTGCTTGGCCGAAGAGTAATAATTCATTTCTACTAATAAAATAAACACGAAAGTAACTTTGTCTGTCACTTTGTTTCCTTATCAAGTCAACGACTGCACGGATATATATGAAACTTGGCTCGCGGATAGACTATGTCCTGTCGGTCGATTCTGTAAATATGTCGAAGTGAAGGCTTGGGTGGAGTGATCACGAGGTGAGCTGTCAATCCATATATTGAAGATGTCACGTGATCACGAAATGAGCTGTCACTCTATCTTCATTAAATGGATTGACTCACCTCGTGATCACTTCACCCAAGCCTTCACTTCGACATGTTAACAGAATCGACCGGCTGGTATAGGACATCACTCCGTCGAGATAATTTTCGACATTCACGAGGGCGAAACCGCTGTCTGGTAAAATCTAGTAATACGTATACCTTTTTTTTTTAAGGTTGGGCAATCATCAAATGACTTCTTCCGCTCTGGGTGGAGCGGGAGGGCGTGTCAGACTCTTACTGACTAAAACCCATCCGTGTTCCTTCTAAAGCCCTTTGTTCCAAGGCCGCGGTGACTCGTTCGAACAAATTCCACAATACATATACCTAACCAGCTCTTTCTGACGGTATTATGAGCTCTCAAACTTCTATCTTAAGATTATTTTAACACAAGCCTAAGATTAGGTAATGTATCTCTCCCTTATTCACCCTTTACGACGATGTGTGATAAAATTTAGTACCTACTTATTTGGGAATGGGTTTATTGACGTAATAAACCAAACTTTATTATGGCGTAAGGTTAACTATTAGTCATTTATCGTCTTAATAGGCTTTCAGCTGAACTTTCGCTTAGAAAATTTTAAAAGGACAAGGTTAAAAGATCAAACTTAAAGTCGACGTGATTTTTCAATCGTTACAAAAAACATTTTTCCAAAAGATGCATTCTTTTCCACCGACTTCCTCAGAAATCGGATCAGAAATTTAAAATCAGGTTTCCCCAAAGGTCTAAGTGAAAACTCAGTGCCTAACAGTAGTTCATTAATTATCACACATTTTGCCAGTTATATTTAAAACAAAGACTCTATTATGTTTATATTTAATACCAACTTGCCTCGCCTGACTCGGTGGAACGCAGAGCTAAGAGGCTAATTGGCGACGTAAAACTGGTGGATGCCAAGCTTCAGAGCTTGGCTCATCGCCGCAAGGTTGCCTGCTTGTCGGTCTTCTACAGATTGTACTTCGGGGAGAGTGTCCAGGAACTCCACAACCTCATCCCACCGGCCCCCATCTACCATCGGACATCTAGACGCACTGCAAGTTACCATACCTACCTTGTTGCTATTCCACCAATTCGCACTAAACGTTTCCAAACGTCTTTTATTATGCACACAGCAAAGGAGTGGAACTCTCTGCCTGCGTCTGTGTTCCCAAACTCATACAACCCTAATCTCAAAATCAGAGTGAACAGGCTTCTTCTGGGTAAGCTCGCTCCATCGTCTTTTGTCTTTGTTATCTATGACCTAGACTAAAGTCAAGAGTAAACACATTTCAAATAAAAAAAATAAAAAAAGACTTTCGTCAAACACCCAAAAATAGCTTGGTTTGTAAAAAATAGCCAAATAAAAACAAATTGAAATCATGTTCATCTTGACTGCAAATCTGTTATATACTTTTTGAAACACTTTAGAAAACAAAAAAGTACAAATAATCGACAATCTTATACCTCTTTGATCTTAAATGCATTTGTTTATTTTCCATGTAGTGACCTCTGGGACCGTGCTTCGACTTTTTTGCAACAAAATAACTACATTAAAATAATAATAAATAAATAATAATATCTTGGGACAACTCACACACGGTCATCCGATCCCAAACTAGGCAGAGCCTGTGCTATGGCAACCAGACAACTGATAAACATACTTATATATTTCTAAATACATACATATTATAGATAAATTACACCCAGACACAGAACAAATGATCATGCTCATCACACAAAGATTTGTAGCAGTCAGGGTCACTAACCACTCGAAAAGGGAATCCCGGTATTTATCAGTGTACATCAATAGATAATCTTAATAACAGTTAATTCCAGTATACACACGGACATCAACGGGCAGTTAATCAGAAACGTTATAAATGAAAAAAAAAACATGAAGGATTGTTGGTCGTTTTAGTACTATAAAGGGGTTCCATATTAAACCAGTGACTTCAATTTCAAATAGGACTTAAGCCTATCCAAATGCCTGAATAGCACAGAACTCACTCAATAATAGAATAAGTTGACAATAGAACTTAATTGAACTATTCACTTTGAACTTATAATGTTGAGCTTATTAAACGGTTGGGGTCGATAGTTCACCCATGTCCCAATCTGGGTTTACAATTAAACACGAACGATATTATAATCTTTATTTACGGTACTGGTACATGGCCGGTCTTAATGCATTCTTAACAGTCAACATGCGCGATATCACAGGTTGTTAAATGGGTTCATCATTTAGTTAGACGTATCGACTTTTTATTGTTGGTACATATGACAACATCCAGTTTCACTCAGGATCAGAACGACCAATTCCTAAAACTCCAGAGGTTTAAAAATGTGCAAAAAACAGGTTTTTTTTTTGGAAAATAGTGGTTCGTCGATCCCAAGTATTTTAGAAACCGATCACCAGGGGCCCTAGAGTAGATACTCTATACAACCAATCCCATAATTAATTAATTATATAAATTCCAAGCATTTTAGGCCATTAACAAAAAGATCTCGCTTTTACCTGAAGAACTAGTAAAATTGAGGAGCGGAAGGGAGTGTCAGACTTTTACTGACTCACCCGTGTTCCTCCGAATGTCCTTTGCGTTCCAGGGCCGCGGTGACTCTTTCGAACAAATACCGCAACCCTGGCAGGCTTTGACGGGGCGCTGCCGGGCCTCGAGAAAGGACAATTTGGCTAGTCCTTCAAGCAAGCACTGTCACAGTTATTAGGTACTAAATTTTTCCTTTGATAAGTACTGTTGATGCGTACGGAGAATGGATTCTCACTTTCATCTTGCATAAGGATGTGTAGCGGCATCAATGCCATGAAATTGTTACGTCATCAAAAATAACCGCAACGCCATGTCAGCGACGAACTACCAACGAAATCCTGCATCGCGCATGTAAAGTTCTCCATGTGATTTAAACATATACAACAGTCTGAATATCAACTATTGGGCAGTTGCCCACCAGACACAACAACCGTCTGATCGGAGGATCCTCCCTTTCCAGTGGAGGTGTGCGGGACTTTACTCTCTGTACCGCATATCTCTATAAAAACATTGTGATCCACCTTTGTCCGCGAATGTACTCTGACTGATGTCGCAGTGAATCCTCGTGTATGCTAACTATTACAATAATGTGTCAGCAAAGAGGCCGACGACCCCCTGACGGAACGTGGTCACCACCGCACATGGACACACCTAAGGGCAATATGTGACACGAAAGGGTTTATTGAAGACCAACTTAAAGCATTTATTTCAAATTAACTATTTTACAGACAATGACGTACTATACAAGGTATTTCAGAGGTAGGATTTCAAGGTATTTCAAGGTGCTGGTCATATTTAAGTGTGAAGTTCTGTATCTAAACTAATATTATAAAGAGGAAAGATTTGTTTGTTTTTTTGTTACGATTTAACTCAAAAACTACGTGACCGATTTTTAAAAATTCTTTCACCCTTAGAAAGCTACATCTTCACCGATTAACAAAGGCTAAATTTCGCGGGCGAAGTGCTAGTCTGATATACAGTAAGGAAACATAAGCAATTTACTAACGAAATGAAAATACGAAGATTTGTATGTATGTTATGAATTTATGTTATATGTGTTATGTATGTATGTTATATATGTTATGTATGTATGTTATATATGTTAAATATGTATGTTATGTATGTCTATACTAATATTATTTGTGATCAATGTCCTAGGTTGATCAGGAAAGTGGAGTGATGACTGTTACCTAGGACCTAACGAATTATTTTTTATTTAGCTTTTAGAACATTATAGGTAAAGTTGAAAAAGATTAAATAAGATAAAATTAAGAAAAATTTAAAAACCCCGACATCAGCAACTACCGTTCGTTTGAGTGACGTAATGACGTCCCCCATTGGGTATAAACATAAATATGGCAGGTTACTACTTGATTATACATACGTATAGAACACTAAACAATTGCAATATTTAGAAATTTAAAACGAATCATTACATTAAGAATTAACAATATTTACAAAATCATAATTATATCCAATAAATAAAATACATTTACAAATTGACAACATTCCGAAACTAAAAATAGACACTTTTAAAGAAAAATTACATAAATGCATGCTGTAATGAATTAATTAGCTCCAAAATAATTTACTTCCTATTTTTACAGGTAACATAATTTAGCCATAAATACCATAATTCGCACCATAGCATGGGTGCGGCCATTTGCATATTGGCGTGGCAACAGCAACCGTGTTGAATCGTAATACTATTTATTCCATCGACTTCTTTCACACTAAGTGAAGAAATATAAGAGAATTTGAGATTATTGAATCATGATATTATTTAATGCTAATGAGATTGAATCTATGCATATGTCACCGGAAAATTGCAAACGCCGTAAGATTGTAAAATTTCGCGTAAATTTGTAAACTATTTTTTTTTTAATAAGGCACGTATATTTTAAAAACCATTGAATTTGGATGGGATGTATTAGATACAAAACGTTTTTTTTCATAATAAATCTTTACAATTTTAAGATTTATTACAATTTTACGGAGTCTGCAATTTTTCGGTGACACATACAATGCATATTATTATATCAAGTCGAAACAGAATCATATATGTTTTTTGAGGAAAGTACCACACTGATTTAATAAGAGTTGTCCATACAGCGCAAGCAATTGTCAGTTATCGCGTAGCTCAACTCAAAACTATTACAAAGTTTTTAATTTTTGAAGTAAAACTTCTTTATCGGCGTTGGAAAAAAAATTACCGTCACATTTCTCGGTTACGCGTCAGATTTTTCCGTTACGCGCCATCTTTTTCTTGTCCCTACCACGGTTGATTCGAAGAGTACATTCTCCAGCGGAGTAGGGATAGCATGTCGTTTAAAGCGGACTTATTCCCACCACTAGACTTGACCGTTTTTTGTATTAGAGATAGTTGTTGTTGTGGTAGTTGTTGTTGTTGTATGTTGTTGTTATAGTTGTTGTGTGTGTTGTTGTTAGTTGTTGTAGTTGTTTTGTGTTTTATTTTTCTAGTGATTTTCAACATTGAAGTCGGTGTTTAGGATTTGCACGACGACGTTTAGTCATGTCCACACACTCAACTCAACCTTGAATCATCAAATTAACATTTATAGCCATCAGTCGAGGGATTACTAGAAACCAATTGTTATTTATAGACAAACACTCGGAGATTTATTCCCTCGTTATGGCGACAGAGTCGAGTGAAGATCGGTCACTTTGCTTTTTAAGGTTCCGTACCCAAAGGGTAAAACGGGACCCTATTACTAAGACTCCGCTGTCCGTCCGTCTGTCCATCAGTCATCAGGCTTTATCTCATGAACCGTGATAGTTAGACAGTTGAAATTTTCACAGATGATGTATTTCTGTTGCCGCTGTAACAAAAAATACAAAAAAAAACAGAATAAAATAAATATTTAAGGGGGCTCCCATACAACAGACTTGTTTTTTTGCCTTTTTTATAGATAATGGTACGGAACCCTTCGTGCGGGAGTCCGACTCGCACTTGGCCGGTTTTTTTTTGTTGTAGTTATGACTAATTGTAAATATTCTATGAAGACTTTCTTTGATATCTGTCTTATGTGACATCTTAATTTTTTTTATTAAATCAAGTTTAATAATCATTATGATGTAATAATCAAATGTAACTCAACGGTTGTGTTTTTCATATTTTATTACTATGATCATGTAAAATGTAATTAATAATTTGATAAAGGGATTTTTTAATAATTACTTCTTTTTAATTAATTATATTTTTAATCTTTTATTGAGAATGTTGTGCAGTGGTGTATTTACACAGAACTGAAGATTTGTGATTGCCTGTTTTTGATAAAATTGTAAATATGTCGTTGGCAGGGCCGTCTTTACCAGGGGGTGCAAGGGGTGCGGTGCACCCGGGCGCGGAGCGCCC
>NDFZ01004509.1:1635-74958 GCA_002192655.3 Mamestra configurata
CCCAAAGGGGGGGGGGGGGGTTGCCATAATCGCCACGCTTGGCAGGCGGATTGGCGATCGCAGTGTAGCCGTTGCAATGTACAGATTATGCTGCTGCCCATTCTCTGAGGAGTCCCTTAGTCGCCTCTTACGACACCTACGGGAAGAGACGTTATTTACGTTGCCGAAAGCAAGGATGTTTCAAACATAAATGAAGCAATTGCCTTCGAAATCCTTCGGACAAAGTGTGTTGCAGAACTTCATTTGTCTTGATCTTGATGTCAATCATAGCTGTCTTCGTCAGGGTATGCGATGACGTAGATTCTGACTTAAATAACTAAAGAGCATATTCAATAGCAGGATGATTGAAAAAGGAAAACTACAAAAAATTATGTTCTTCGTCACATAAATCACATAAAATTCACCTATATTTTTCATTCTACGAATTTTTTGTTGAAAAATTTTCCCCGCTAGGAAATAAGCACTGTGATATTAATTACTGTTGAAAGCATGTCAAGCTTCGGTAGTCAGCTGAAAAATACGCGACTGAAAGATTTCAACTTAGTTTTACAATCCATTACTGGAGTCAATCGTAGAGACGGTGATACTACTAACCTTATGCATTGTAAAATGAAACCCGAAACTTTGTGTACCAAAGAGCCCATTACGAATAATTTTACGTGTGTATCCCAATATTGTACTGTTGACTTTACGTTCTAGTTTTAGGCATTGACCGACTGTTTACTTTATACTTGAAAGCATTTATTTGCATCGTAATAATAGTATTGAATAAATAATTAATGCTTTAGAAGCTTCGATAAATGTTAAGCTCATTGTTGAAATTATTCGATTTATTACGGGATGAGGGTTGGGTTATTATTTTGAATTCAAAATGAATCGAATAAAGGAAAACAGTTAGGTGGACCCTTTTGTAGTAGTAAATAGGTGCCATTATTAACTCTATCTAGCTAGTGGAACATTCGAGCCTGGGGTGGGTAGCAGTGAGACATCCCGGGCCGAGCATTAATTCTCTGCCATATACGTACTTACGTACCTACTGACTGGATCGACATTCACGAGAGCTCGGATTACAGATACCAGCTTAATACGGAAAATATTTCACGGATTTTATCATTGAAATTGGAGCTTTTTGCTCATAGTGCGTTTAATGTTTGTATTTAAGTAAGTGAACGCCTACAATGTACTCATTACAATGGTCCCTAAATACTTGACTAGATTAAGTCTATTAGATTCGTACTGTCTTTACTATGCTCTACAGCTGTGACCTTCATAAACCACTTCAATAAAGGTCATAAAGTTTAAACTTGTTGTTAGTATTTCTTTCGTCGTTTAAACTAAGAATATAATTGAGTTATTTTTACGAAATATTTATCGTCGCGGAAATAACGTCCCAATTTCACAGTCGACATAGAAAACTATATATGTATATTTCGTAAACAGCCGCAGCACATCGAATCTATACGCGATATTATCTTGTACGAGTTACTGGACCGCAGTTTTAATCGAAGATAAACGTTCCCAGTTCGATAGTTTCGGCAAATGCAATTTGACGTAGCATTTCTCAATCTCAAGACTTGTGAGGTTGCCAAGACCACAACTTGTAAGAAAAGAAAAGCTCAAGTTTAGTCGAGTTCATTGTTCAGACAAAGAGAACGACGATCTCTATCGTTAAGAGGTCAAAACAAAATATAAATGGGTTCGCGTTCTGTTTCGTTATAAGAGCTTAACTTTCCAATACCATAAGTGCAGCTTTGAACATATAAATTTATAATACATATTTGGACCTTAATTAAAATTAAATTGATTATATAGTCACACCTGCACCGATTAATTTGCCGACACGTCCGTTTATCGATTCACTGGCAACTAGTATTTTAACAGTAATTTTTCGAGAAATAGCACACGGTACTGCTTCTGACTGCTTGTAGAATACCAAATTTCGAATCGTACAAACCTATAGAAGTTGCTCACATCCCTTCAACAACTTGAAAATAGCTGATGATTTTCAAACGGCTGAACCGATTTTCTTGAATCAAAGTTATGAACACTTCTTTTAAATTACATTTCAATTTTAAAAAAAACAGCGTCCAAATCTGTTCACCCGTTTAAGAGCTACGTTGCCACAGACAGATAAACAGCGGTCAAATTTATTATAACCCTCTTTTTGGTCGGGGGTTAAAAAGTCGTATTGGTACCGTGTATGTGATATCCACTAAAGGCAGGAGAAGATGAACATTCCGTGAAATACAAAATTGATTTCCTATACACAACACAATTCTAAAAACTAATAGCATCAGAGGTCACCTGTTGACCGGCCCGGCCCGCGGCCCAGCCATCACTAACAAACGCACGTATGTTGAACCGCAATCAATATTTATTTAATAGCTCGTCCCAATTATGACCAACGCAACTCGCATTGCGGCTACACTATTCGTGAATAGCTTTTTGACCATCGAAAAACAATTTTAATCAGAGATAAACACTGAATTGATGACGACGACAACTACAAATGAAGGCCGAAATCATTTTGTTTTCAGCAAAAATCACGGCATTTCGTGGCTTGATATTGACTTACCAATATATCATTATGTTGGATGCTATCTACATAACGATATATTTTACGACGAAATCTCTCACTGACTGTAAACTGAAACTAGTGTGACAGCAGTGGCAGCCTTAGCGCGGTGGCGAGCGGGGCAACCGCCCGGGGCCTCGCTCTTACAGGGGCCTCACGCTACCCGAGTTCAAAAAACCTTACATTTGAAATGCTTTACACTATTAGCAATAAAATGAAGTTATTTCACAGTAAATATATTTAATAATATTAATAGTAATAAGTGCCATCGAATTTGAGGAATTCGAAGACACAAGACAGGTTTTTAGTTTTGCAATTTTTTTTAAAATAAATTTTAATCTTAGGAAACGCCGCAAACAAAATCAGAAATTCCTACTTTCATATGAATTTCATAAAGAACAAGGGCCTCGCAAACATTTGTCGCCCGGGGCCTCGCCAAGGACTGCCGCCCACGGCCTCGCAACGGTAAAAGCCGCCGCTGTGTGACAGAGCTTGTTCAAGTCCATGCATAAACCTATAGTTCATTCATAATTTGTGATAGGTCAATTTAGTAATCAAATACATTATTCGTGTTTTTATGTAACATCTCTAGTTTCATAAACATTCCTGTATCCTTCCTGTATCCTTTTTCCTTCAGAAAATTTATCTGGGTCATGGCGCACGTTGTGCCTTGTTCATTATAAAAAACAAAGTTTTTTTTACTTCAAAATTTAAGTTCTTTAATTTCGAATAGAGTGTGGAAAGTCTTGTGTTTTTATTAGCGACGGACATACGAGATGCGCAGTGTGACATTCACGTGAGACATAGAAGTTTGTACCACCCTTCTTATATTATAAGGGTTCGATGACAAACAGGTGATAACAAGTTCCGCATACCGCCCACCAAAGCTTTACGTGGGCTCACAATGTTATTATATGAAAACTTTGGAGCGGAAAATTGATCATTCCCAAATACTTCAAATTTTTCCAAGCGATCGGTAAGAGCCGTTGCTAAATTTAGCAAAATACATTCTTGAATTCGTTGCACAAAGGAACACGTACAACTCATCTATATTTCCGTATTCCGTGTGCCGCCACAAGACGCTTACGTGACATCTTGCACGTGACAAGACGAATTAACTATGACATACGAGTACTTACTCCGTTATAATGACGTTCCATGACTCAAGAGCTCGGAAAATAATCGAGAAAGCCGAGAGATACACGTGTACAATGTAACTACTGTAACATATAACGCTGAAGTTTATTACATTGTATTAAATGCGAACGAGATGAATTGTACAATTTCTGAAAGAACCCCACTCGGGTAGATATATTGACAATATGTTTAGTAAAATTGTATATGCAGCAGCACACAGGAAGCAATCTGTCGATATTTCGGCGTTGTTTGCGGCTAAAGGAATCGGTATTATGAAAATCCGTAGCTTCAATACACGAGGCATGAGTTCGGCAACGCCAGCGAGCAACAAAGGCTGAAACAATGTTTGAACTGAACAACGTTCACATGTCTGTTTTTTGTTCCTCGTGAGTTATAAGTGGTTTTACATACAAATGCTTTAAAGGAGACTATAATATTAAGGCAAATAATTTGATTTATGTGTTACGGACTAACACTGTGCTAACTTTTGGCAGCGGTTTCAGCCTCGTGATAAATCTAAAATTATCCCAAGGGAATCAACCGCCGAAACAAAAAAAATTTCAACGTCCAGTTCTGTTCCAGGACATGGTCTACCCGTATGCAGAGTTTCATCCAAATCCGTTCAGCCGTTGAGACGTGAAGAGACAGTTACTTTCGCATTTATAATATTAGTATGGATAGATACGGATTATGATAATATGTGATGTCTAGAAATAATATACTATAGGGAAAGATACTTATTATTTCTCAAGAGAGCCGAGGAGAAATAATAAGTCGGTCACGATTTAAAGGCTTGACTCTTGTGAAGCCTTTAAATCGTGACCGACTTTTTGTAGAGTGCCAAGGGAAGCAATTATACGAAAGCGTCGAGAGATGGGGCGCATACAAGGAAAATACATGTACAATTCCCAAAAAAATGTAGACAATTATATACGTCAGTGCCTCTGGTAGAAAGAATATCTCTGCTTCATAATCTTTTAACACAAGCAATTTTATTAATTTGATTCCTTCATCAGGTATCGTTACCCATTTCATTTCGATAAAGAGACAATAACTGGTATTTGACGCAGTATTTAATAGGTGCTAGCCTATCTATATCTATATATAAAATAAAAAAATAATTTTAAAAAACCCCCGTAAAAAAACTTTAAAAAGCAAAAAATGAAATATATTGATCCTTTTTGTTTAATATAGGTACGATTCTTTGGACTCAGCTTATCCTATCTCACTAATACATTGTGGTAAGCTTCACTTACATTAAGTGTTTGTTTCATGACAATCGGTTCATAAATAAAAAAGTTATGCCAATTTAAAGAATCACGTCGAAACTTTTGTTAAACTATCTATATCTATCTATTCTCTCTGTTCAGAAGCATTGACTGAAACTTCATAATCTTAAAATAAAAATGTCTGCCCCAAGTAACTATTCCACGAGGACGAAGTCGCGGGCAAAAGCTAGTTTTAATATAAAAACGTCGCCATTTGCCACTTTCACTGTCGGTTTTGGCACGGAATTTTCTTTTGGAACTTGGCAGCAAAAACAATCGACTATCTATCAATCACCCGTTTGTTAGTGTCACGCTAAGTGGTTTTCGTAATAAAATAAATTTTCAGAGAGCAGTTGAGAAATTTTGAGTGTATTTATGTTTGAAATTGAGTTCAATACAAGTTATAACTTTCTAGTTGAATCTACACTGACTAACGGCGAGAATCGTCTGTAGCAAATTTGATATTTGATCCCTATACACCAAAGGTCGTTTATTTACTTCATATGCTGGACTACATGGAATAGCCAGATATACAATGAGTCAATGACTTATACGCTAGGCAACTGGAGAGTTGAAGATTTATTATACCTACTCATGCATATTCATGGATCGATCAAAGAGGTCACCCTGAGATGAGTGCTCTCCGTCCAAAACTATAGTACCTATATTAGACATATTCAGCAGTATTTTAACACTATCTTTACATACCACCCCTTATACAGGGTGTCCCGTAAGTGAGTGGTCATATTTAAGGGTGGTGTTCTGTATCTGCTGTACAATTCAGAAAAAATATGAAAATAAAAAATATAGACTTTTTCCAAAAACCCGACTGCAAAAAACACTCACTCAAATCACTTTTCAAGCTGTCCGATGCAGTCGGTGGCATCGAATCTGTGATTAAACTAAAATAAACACCACTAATGCATCAGGTAGCTTGAAAAGTGATTTGAGTGAGCGTTTTTTGCAGTCGAGTTTTTTTAAAGTCAATTTTTTTTTCTGAATTGTATAGCAGATAGGTACAGCAGAACACCACCCTTAAAAATGGCCACGCACTTCTGGAACACCCTGCATGTACCTGCACAACCATGGAAATCCATACTTATAATAGAAATCATCATCGTCATTATCATATCAGCCGAAAGACGTCCACTGCTGGACATAGGCCTCCCTCAAAGGGTTTACCATAATAGCCACGGTTGGCGATCGCAGTGTAGCTGTTGCAATGTACAGAGAACGCTTTTGCCCATTCTCTGGTCCCTCTTACAACACGCACGGGAAGTGATGGGATGGTGCTATTCTTTTACGTCCGACACTATACGGAACCCCGACACCATACGGAACCAAATAATAAAAATGCGAAAGCAAATCTGTCTATATGTTTGTACATCTATCAGTTTCAATTAGGGCGAAGGGTATACTTTTTATCCCGAGAGTATCTTCCCTTGGGATAATTTTGTTTGCGAAGCCGCTGGTACTAGTAAGATACAGATGAAAATTGAGAAACATCTATGTAATGTGTCTGCATGAGACAATGGACGGTCTTAACGCTTAGCGACATTTTAAGGACAGCCGTTCGATGTATTTTAGGTCTGCAGAGACAGTCAGTAAATCAGTCGTCGGCGAATTTCTGATACTCAGCAGGATTTAATTTCTCCAGCAACAGCAACATCAGCCCAGTTTATAGGACGCTAAGCTGATGATAAAGTTATTAAAAAATCATAACGATATACGAGGCCGAGAGGCGTACGTGTAAATAATTTCCCTGCTACCTTAGGGACATGAAAAGTTGTCAACACAAACTTTTAGGAAAAACAATTTTGTTTCGTAGAAAAGCTCCACTTTATAAAAGTAATTTATAAAACAAGCCGAAAGTTTCATGAACCAAGGGAAATGATAACGTGTTATCGTAGCATTTTTGGTAGAAAAACGTACAATTTGTAGTTTGTAACATTTGTATAGGTCGTTTAGCGTGAGGCGAAATGCTTACGCCCTCAATTTCCTTGATTGACGACATCAATCTTGGCAGCGGGTAATGCCACGATAAACATTATGCGGGCAAGCGTAAGCACTTTGACGCTAACTGTGATTTACTACGACTGCTGGCGCATTTATTTTAATATTGTAATTATGTTTCTTTTTATTTCGCTAAGTAGAAGGAAGTATACAAAATAAAATGCACAATAAATGCGAGTAACGTTTTGTATTAGATCCTTATACAGCATTTCTTGTGAAGGAAAACGAATTATTTGTATTATTATGTTATTTATTTTTTAGGATAGAATTAAGTTTATTCAAATTTCATTTTACCTAATACGAATTATAGTTTCAGGCTAGCGGTCTTACGGTGTCTAACTAGAATAAGAGTATTCATTAGAATATGTGCCGTATCCATTCGTCCTTCGTTCCGGTCGCCTTTTCACCCAGGCGTGCAAAATAATCATACTTCCATACTGTTAAACTCACTGATTTAGGAAGTTCAATAAGCTAATATACCCTCATCATCATCTGCTTAGCCTTTTCTCAACTATATTGGGGTCGGCTTCCAGTCAAAACGGGATTCAGCTGAATACCAGTATTTTACGTGGAGCGGCTGCCTACCAGACCTCTACAACCCATTATCTGGGTAACACGGTAGTTCTTGGCAAGACTGGAGTCAGATTTACTGGCTTCTGACATTCCGTAACGACTGCCAAAGATCTACAAATGACAGCCGGGACCCCGTTGGTCCCCGTGCTTTCCGAGGCACGGAGGAAACTCGGTATGTTAAGATGGTCACCCAACCATGGCAAGCGTTGCTTAACCTTTGATCGACCCGTGCAGCTATTATCATTATCCTATGGCCTCATAAATTAGAGAAGCGCTCGGAGTTATGAGATAGAATAGAAAATTGCAAACTAAACAACTCGGTAACTACACTTACGATCGCTAAGTATTAGGTAACAACATAGCATAATAACAAACTACTAGCTGCAAATCGCCATAATATATTATTATAATCGCTATTACCACATTCTAAACTTGCAAGCTGAAACCATTCCTAAGAGGTAAGGTTGCCAGCGTATAAGAATGAAAATTTGGATTCATATTAAAGGTGAATAAACTTAATGGTATTTTATGATAATGCTTCATATCAAAGGTTTTTAAAATATGAGTGTGAATTTATAAGCAGAGCCGCAGGTGAAGTTTATAAGAGCATCACAGGAATGTTTTAAATACCTCTCATCAAAAACACAATTTAATTTATATCGTAAAACAGCATTTCCTTAACTGATCAACTGTGTCTCAGAAACTAAAACGGCAACTTCTTACTTTTGTTTTAAATAAAGGGGGTATCACGGAGTTTTCAAAAACTACTCATATTTCGAATCCGAAAATTCTGTTAAACATAATAGTCAGACAGGAGTTGTTAAAAGCCAAACAAGCTTTCACAACCAAGTGTCTCGCAACCCTATCTTCTGCTAAGTGACGACGAAGTGCTATTTCGTGGTGCATTATTAAGTTCCGCGATAGTATCTTGTGATTTTCACAGTTATGCTTTAAAAATGTTCCCCTTACTAAGTTGCTTGCATTTTCCAGGTGCTGCGAAGAGCTACCGAGGAGAGACAATATCTACATCAATGTGATTAAGGAGCACATTTTCTTTTTCAACTTCTTGGAGCGAGCAGACAACATGGCGATCATGATCCGTGAGCATAATTTCATTTAACTTAAGTTGATAATCTTATTATTTAAACTTCGTAACGTTGAGAATAATCCAACGCTTTTAGTCCAGTCTTTGATGCTAAATAGTACTCCTACTTTGAAACGATTTAATTTTGACTGGCCTGTTGGTCGAGTGGTTAGTGACCCTGACTGCTAAACCGGAGGTCGTTGGTTCGATTCCCACCCAGGACAAATCTTTGTGTGATGAGTTTGATCATTTGTTCCGTGTCTGGGTGTAATTTGTCTATAATATGTATGTATTTAGAAATATATAAGTATGTTTATCAGTTGTCTGGTTGATCGGATTGCCCCAAGATATTATATATTTATATATTATATTTAGTAGGGGTTTTATGTGAGACCTAAAAATCGAGATCAGAAATTCAAGTCAAAAACAAGAAGTACATTTATTCCCATAAAATAATACTGTGTTATGTTAGGTATAACTATTTTTAATAACACAACGAACGATTTAATTTCGTTTGATATAATTTTCATTTGTAATAATCATGTATATAACTAACAACTTATGATATACATCCAAGAAATATTATTTCACTTCATGTAAGCTTCAGTTGATATATCATACACTTATACGCAACAACGATACAGGAGAAATTCCTAGTGTGGGGCAACGCTTTTCATATAAAAAAAGCGGGGCACCTATTTCTGCCTGCAGGGTTTGGAACCTAACATGAATGGAATCAAAGCCAAAGTCGCTCACTCTAGCTCCCGCCATCCCATTCAAACCTAACCTATCCGTGTCGGGGTGCCCTAAGTTCCCGAGCTAGTGCGGTCGGTCTTTGTTCAGCGATTAGATCAAATGTCAATTATACTAGATGATAATTAGACCAATAGAACGTTATACGCAATAAGAATATACTACGAACGTTAGAGAAAGTTTTGTTATACCATAATATGTTGTTATATATACTGAACGTAAATGTAAAATTATATAAAATGTCGTAAAATGACGTGACGCTTTTGAAAATAGAGCAAATATACTTATACTAAATAAGCGGCACCCCATTATGACGATCCCATAATATGAACTAAACCGCACTAGGCCGGTCATTCTGGCGATGCTTGATGGGGGCCTTTATCCAACTGTGGAAGTCTATCGGCTGAATGATGTTGATGATGATGGGTGCTGTAACAACTGCTGTTTGCGCAGGTCACGCGGTCCGCACCGGCGCCCTCGTGCTGGTGGTGGTGGGCAGCGCCACGGCCAGGGTCGCCGGCAAAATGGGTGGCTACTCCAACAAGAAGGGAGGCAAGTATCCCACTGTACTTCGTAAGACACTATCCTCCTTCCTTATAACCCCTTACTGCTGGTAATCGTGACAGGTTTGATTTTATTTAAGTCATTCAGAGATAAATAGAATTGACTTATCAAATATACAGAAAGGTCAAGAACTAAGAGTCTATAGAATTCAAACCGAGCGAAGCGAGCTCGAAACTTTCTACACTCCACTTCGAATAGGTTTTTACTTTTGTCAATTTATAGTTAAATTAAATTTGCATTGCCTGTCATGTGAATTAGTTCTTTCGTTATTGAAATTGTAGGAAGTAGGAGTATTGTGTATCAGTTTATGTGATGTAAGAAAGTACGGCCTTTCTTTAAATAAATAAGCCGGTGCTGTGACCTTCAGTTGTTAACATAATACTTAGTAAAATTATTTCTCCCAATGACATGTCAGGTTTATTTTTTAAGATTTATAAATAAGCGGGGTACCTCTGTACGTAGAAACTAAAATACATAAGCGACATACGAGTTACAAGTATGTTTACATGAAGAATAGAGCATCATGACTGCGTTAAAACTCACGTCTGTCTCATGCGACCTTTATCGAATTTCGTTCTTTTTAATTCAACTTCGACCGCATCTTTTTTCTGCAATGCAATCTAAGCTTCCTCGTCATAAATATTCACTATCGTGACTGCATTCAATCAACAATACATATTGTTATCGCTGTGACTGCGGTTCGTGTCGCTTAGATCTCAAGCGTGTCTGGCTTATTGTATCCAAGCCGACAATTCTCCCCTCTATTGTCTTTGACCACTGTTGTCACTATAGTTATGATAAAGCAATGCCCATTGGATGAAAACGTTAGAAATATCTTTCACATTAATCTGTAGGTATCGTTGTCTAAGAAGTTTTTTTTTTTCAAATATAAAACTTAAAAAATATTTTATTAATAAATATCTACTTAATATTATCGTTTTAAATCAAAAGCTGTGAAACAAAGACAGTTTTCCCTGTTTATGATCAAGTCAGAAAATATTAAACCATTACTCTTAAAAAACATCAAACAATGTTATTTTCGTGTAAAAACTTCTCTGATTGTGACAGGTTTACCATCTTGACTCATTAGGCTTATTAATTCTGGCGCTAGCTTATTATTACAAACGCATTTTCACTGAGAAAAATATTCGATTTTGTCGTTGTTTTCAAAGACAGAAAAATACAAATGAAGCTATTGCCTTCTTTATTTTTGTAGGATGATAATAAATATATAGATCGATGCCTTCCAGAATATTTAAAATTTGTATGGGAATAAATATTATGACCACCAGAAAATACTTCGATACCAAAAATATATACTGAACACCAAAAAAATTAAGCCAAAAAAAATAATAGTTCCAACCAAATACAGTAAATGATCACCAAATTTTTGCGAGCATAGGTTACCCGGAACTCAACTATTTAGATTAGGTTAATTTCTTCTTTAAACAAAATGTTTAGGTTAGGTTAGGTTAAAACTGTGACAGCCGGGGATTGCGGAAGTCGCATACGTTCCCGCGATCCCCGGCGTAGGTGGTAGATGGAACACCGGGGTGGTTTTAGTCAGTAAGAGTCTGACAGACCCCTCCACCCGCCCCAGGGTGGAGGATTTCCATGAGGATTTCCCCCCGATATCAAAAAAAAAAAGGTTAAAACTGTGACCTCCTACGTTGGTTATAGTTTTAAATTAAAATGCGGTTTTATATTCTGGTGATCATTTACTATTTTTGCCTGTGAAATTTTACTAAATCAGGTGATCAGTTAAACATAAGCCAATTTGTATTATGCTACAGTACTGATATACATCAAACAAAGCTGCTATTATTACCTGTACACAATAACAAAACAGTTTTTAACTAATGTATGTATGTACCTACATAATACTTACTTTTTAAAAACATTACCCCACACGTACCCATATTGCAGCATGATTTGCTACAAGGCCTTTTAAGTTATCAGTCTAGCCGATTCGGAACTGAATAATTTTTTTTAAACTTTTAAAGTTCGATCGAAGAGAAAAAAATTACACAGAATTAGTAGTAAAATAAAATTATAGAAAAAGTCGTCTCAGAAAACGAATGAATTTTCTTTGAGTTATGAGTTAGACTTTTGTTGTGCTGTTCCGCGAGTATGGCGAGTATTAAAGCGGAATTATAAGTATGTATTCTGAATTCTTTTATATTTTCTTTGGAGTATCGTTTTCTCTGATTTCTCAGACCCCTTTTGTAAAGAGGTGTTGATTAGTCATTTTTTTGTCTGTAGAAATCAGACACCGGTTTTCCGTATGGGCTGAACGCCTGAGCCTGCGGACATTCTTTCTGGTTCCGTGCTTACATCGTGCGGGCTTGAGGCGAGAGCTCTTGTGTACCTGCCGGGTCTGAAGGTCCCCAAACGTCGCTAAGATCTGGACTCTGCTTCAAGATTTGCCGATATCTTTGTGCCTGTAATCCAGAGCGCTATAACGGAAGGCGGACTCTTTTCATCTAGCGTGGACCTCCAATGAGTGGTTCACGCTCACCCGTTAATTGCGTTATGGTTTTATTCATCTTTCAAATTTCCATGAATGGAGAATCCGTTATAACGTAAAGCTAAGTTTTAACTTAGCTTTACGTTATAACAGATTCTTTTCTAATCGAATGCTTAAGTTGCAAGGTGTTGAAGTCAAGCACGTTTTGTTTGGGTTAATCTTTTCTACCGTAAAACCCAAAAAAAAATAACTTCTAATTTTTTTGTCCTTACTAACTAACTTTGGGATTGGAACTAATTTCAATACCCATCTACGGCTTTTTCCATAACAAATGGAGTGTGTGTTTTTAACAATTTGTCCTATTTTCGGTGATTTCTTTAACTAGGTAATGTATCTTTATACGTTTTAAGATAGTGAAGCGCTGAATTCAAATCTGCGCGAATACCAATTCGGTACGGTATTTTTATTCGTCTAAAAGTGTTCTAGTTCGCTTGACGAAGGTTCGAGGAATAACTAGTATAAATACGAGTGTTTCGTAAGGATTGTGCAAATAGGACTTCAGTAAATAATGTGATTCTGCGAAAGAAAAAATAACACTTCTCGGCTGAACTAGCGTTGTTTTGTTGTGTGGGCTACGATCTAGGTTGACTATTATTAAATCCTGCTCTATTTTTCTTTTTCGTACCTACGCCCGGTTAAATGGGGCTGGCGTGTTTTGTTTATTATGTTGCAAGACGCTGTTTATTCCAGCCGGTCGATTCTGTAAACATGTCGAAGTGAAGGCTTGGGTGAAGTGATCAAGAAACTCATAGAATATATGTAGACAAAGCCAAAGGAGTTACAAGTCAAGAGTTTTTATTAGATGCTTTCCCGACTTTATAATTCAATGGTGAGAACAGGGGATCCGAGTGTTTGATACATGACTAGAGATCGGATATTCGGAAGCATATTTGCTTAAAGTTAAGATGTATGCCATTATTTTTTGTCAAAAAAAACCGTGATTCCGGGATCAACAAAGTTAAGTGTATCCTCCGTGAGATAAGCCCGATTTGCCACAAATGACAGTTGCCTTGTAATTAAGCAATATGGTTGCTTTCCCTAATTTTATTAATAGAAAAAAGTATGAAAACATGCCTCAAGTTGCAGGGACTGATTTAAAAATTCAAAATTCAAAATTCAAAATGTCGGTTTCTACGGGAAATAGTATTAAGCGGGTTCTACTGTATTGATTTATGTTTTTTTATTATTAACGATAAGTTACGCGATTCCCGGGATTGCGTAACTTATCGGGATCCCGGGATTTTTTTTTAATAAAAATAGTCTAATAAACCACCTCCATAATATTTTGACCAAAAATTTACATTAGGAACATATGCATCCAATTATCCGATCTCTACTTATGACACATAAGAGCAATGCAGGGGTTTTATATCTATTCGATTTATAAGGCGACTTGCGTTAATGGACCAAAGTCTCATCAATGTAACAAGATTAGCTTTGACTTCAAAGAGTTTTAAAAGAGTTTTTCGAAAAACAAAAGCGCAAACTTTAGCTACTTAATGTATCAGTATGTATCCAGTAGTCCTATTCATTTTTAGACAATATGTAAGACCCACTTCGTATTTCAAATCAATGTATTAATAGTATCAAAGAAGATTCTTCGCCTCAATCCTATCTGATCTCTGTTATTAAGTATTATAGGCGCCGGCGATATCGATAATAACAACATGTATTAGACGGCAGTAGGATAACTAGAAGATAACGTTATTAGTAAGTAATAATCCGTAATCACAAGGGGGAATCTACACGAGTTTCTGTCTATTTAGTAATGCGCAACTTAAAAATAAAAGTGGCATTTTTTCCTTTGTTTATACATTTGTAAAATGTAAAAGGAATGTTGCCTGGGTTAAAAAAATATGATTCTATTTAGTCCGTCAGTTAGATTATCGAAAAATATTGGATACATATTTTTTATTTTATCAAAGCAATAAAAAATACGAAGATAAAATGCAGTAAAGATTAGGAGTGGGGGCTTGTAACGTCACTTTCCAATGAAAAGTGTACTGGTAAGTGATGTCACATGAGTTTTCAACGCACTGTAACGTCTTCGCGGTTTTGGCTGTGCACTGATCGATCAGTCAGTCAGTGAATCAGTCAGCCAGTCAGTTTCTTATTTTAAATATATAGAAATTCCCCGATTTGTTCTACAATCATTTTAAGTCTACTACAAAATCCTACGATTTTGATTTTGTGAAATACCAGTGTGGTCCCTCAGTTCACACGCACATGATAAAATATATGGTTCCTGCGGATTGGGCGACGGGAGCAACATCTACAAAAAAACAACCGACGGGCAATAATTTCCAATAAAACTAAGGCAAACAACTCGAGTTTCAATGTAGTAATAGGCAATTTATCAATGTTATAGATAGGGAGCCAATTTTTTCGGATATCTCGCGATGTGTGCTTAGGTTGGGATGACCACAAACAATACAAAGAGGCAAGGACAACAGAACAAGCAAATATACTCTTACGGACAAACATTTGAACTGCGAACTCGATCTTAAGTCGTCGTATTCGTCCTTCCTTGTAACTTATTTTCTTTTTTTTTCGTTAAGCTAAGCGAAGTCAAGGATTTAAACCGTTAAGTTTTATGCCGTCACTTAAATAAAAACATTCGTTCACTCAACTGAAAATCGTATCTATCGATCTAAGTATAAACAATATAAGTATAAGTATAATCGATCGAACTAAATATGGTTAACGACATAAGGTTGATCCGTACATATCTGGGCCATGGTCCGTCACAACGTGGTATGACATATCCCGGTTACGGCCCGGATATGTATGGATCAACCCTTAAATCTTTGAGTCATGTCGAATCAAACGTGATTACGTGGCGTCGCACTGAATGCGCCGATTGTAAAGCGTGTTCCGCCGACTACCAAAACGTTTTCCACAGATATCCTGTCACTTTTATGCTGTCGGTGCATCATATGACTTCGGGAGGAAATAGTTTTATTCGCTTTCCTAAAATTGCATCACACATTTTTGAAAATTTTCTCAGTTGATGTCCTTGTCTTTGAAAAATAAAAACATTTAAATTCCATCAAAAGGTTGTCTTTAAAAGATCGCTTTTAGCAATAAGGCCGCCCTTTGTGTCACTCTATGTAATGTTTTTCTTCATCTATCTTTTCTGTAACTAATAAAGAGTATTTTATTCTATTCAAATTAAGTATAATTTAAGTTCATAACGTACACCCCAACCCTCACTCGCACACCTCGGCTTACTACACCTGACACTCAACACTGCACAGTGACCTCACATAGACACTAACATCTAACACACACATACACGCAGGTACAATTAACTTTTTGTGTTGTCGCTTCGTTTTTTCTTCTACCCTCAAAATTATAATTACTTAAGTTTTGAGTTTTTAGTCTATAACCTCAGTTTGTAATACCATATTTTAATTGACAGCAAATATAATGTATTTAATTTTCCACATATAAAGTACAATTACCGACATGATCTTTACTCCAAACAGCTTCCATTCACATAAAAACTGATTAATATTTATTGCCTGCAGGAAAATCGACAAGCGGCATCAACGAGGAGATAATCTGGATAAGCATAAGCATGGCGATCGCTATCGCAGTACTTATAGCCATCGCGCTCTGTTACATACTCAAAGAGAAGTGTATGAAACGGAAAGCGTACCGGGAGCAGTCATGACGATACCAAGAGGAGTTCGCGAAGCATGCCTTGGCGGACTCCTTGACCGATCTGGACTTCGAACTACCAGCATACACACTCTACCCCCAGTACTCCCCAGACGGGAAAGAATACTTCTACAACTTCCATCGCTTCTCATACATCAGAAACAGCTTCAAACTACCCCCTAAAGACTACCCAATAAAAACTAAAGAAGACATCTATATCAATGCGTGATATCTGAACCTAGTGACGTAAGTCGACTGTCAAGTGTAAATGAAAGTGTTTATTGTGTATTTTTAATCTACTGTACCATAATATAGTTCAATGTGAATGTAAATTTATGTTTAGAAAGTATGTAAACATCGAATGACAGTGACATTTGAAATATGACATTTGTTTGATATGACCCCGGCTGTGGGATGTTAATAAGTTTCCGTGTTATTTCTTTTGATAAAATTAAAAAAAAAACTATAATAAAAACTAAAAATAAAACTAAAATACTTTACCGGTATAAAACTTGATGAAACATAAAAATAATTTGTAATAAGAAATTAAATGTTCTAAAAGCGAACACAGCTGCTGTACTAAATCGTTTCAAATAAAAATACTCTCCCGTCGATTTTATCCACGTACCTATTCGAACCTGTTTTATGTTGAGTCTGCGTTCTTGTAGAATAATCAAGAACACATAAATATTTGTTGATTTTTCAACAAAGGGTACTGCGTAGGTATATTAAACTGTGATAGAAAACTGGCTCGAGGCACAAAGTTAATTTGCACAAAATTCTTTAATTTGATATGTATCGTAGAATTAATAAGTCTCTACTTTTGTTGACCTCAAGATCGAAGAAAAACTTTTATTCGGATCGGAGCAGCTCGTAGTGTTACGCCGTAGCTTGTAGGACAGATTTGAGCTACGATTTTCGGCTAGATGGAAGCGGCCGCTTCAGTTTCAGCCGAACATGTAGCAGCATCAATATTATTACACCACATAACACCACAAATCCTACATCGCGGAATAAAAATTCTCCGCGCGTTTTGAACTTATATAACTATCGCAACCGCCTTACCGTCTGGTCGGAGAATCCGCCCTTTTCACACTTTCTGTTTCAAAGCTTTTAGAGACAACTATAACTATAAAATAACTTAGTTGCCGGTCGATGTTTGACGAGAGAGCTATATTTCTATGGTAGGCGCCAGATAAATTTGCATTAGTCATGTATCGAGATCTATCGTGATCCTTTAGTGTTTAGCAATTTAAAACCATTCATAATTTATTTTTCGGGTAATTGCGAAGATATATTAATGAAATGTCAATGTACTTTATTGCAAATCTATCTTGCAGCCACCATACTTTATTTTCTTTTTCATTTAGCTGTTATACTAATACTTTTAAAACGCAAGAAATGTATGATACTCGATAAAATTGGATGTTCTGATCAATACAGGAATTTTATTATGAAAATTATTAAATTGTATAATATTCCTAACTAGTTTTAGGTATAAAATAAACATTAGGTCGAGCTAAATGTGCCAGATTAAGTAAAATCGAAATGTAAATGAATAAAATGATGTGATTTAATAATGTAATGTATTATACGAGTTAGTTAAAACGATTTAAAGATAAAGAATTTTAAAGGCACCCTAGAAAGAAATGTCTAAAGTGAGTTTTATCTGAGTTTAGTTTGATCACGACAAAAAAACACCAATTGCGCTGTGTTCTCGGGAAGTAGACGATTCCTTTGTGGGTGGGTGATTCATTTTAAAACTTGTAAAAAACTTCAATGTAAAATGGTAATTCTCTGATTTAACTGTAAACCAATACGACGTGTATTTGCGTCGTTATGGTTAACTAAAGCTTTTCTAAATTAATTGATTTAATAATTGATTGACCAAACGTAAATTTTGTCCGGTTAATCCACTGTTTTTTAGGAAATTGTAAAATAAACGAGACGTGAATATCTGGGATTGTTTATTTTTTTTGGCCTAGGGCTAAATTACCGCATGTAAGCCATGCATGCAGGGCATTTTGAAATGTTAGTGCATGAACACAACCGTTTTTTTTTATGGGATATCATCGTATGACTCCTCCACTCTTACTGAATCCCTTTGCATTCCAGGGTCGTGGTAACACTTTCAAATAATTACTCAGCGCTGGCAGGCACTAGCCCTAGCGGGCCCCATCTCTTTACCTGGGCCTGTGACCTCCTTGTCGAACGGCGAACCACCCATCGCTCGCCGTCCGCAGGCCCATGAACACAACCGCTAGAATAGTCACGGTAGATTAAATTATTGTTTTCTAATCTTCACCCTGAACTTTTGTCTATACTTCTAAATTGGTGTTTATTACCTTGATAGTTATAATTTCAAAAGAGTTATCCCCAACCGATTGAGCTGAAATATTGCATACAGGGATTTGTTCAACGACACTACACGGCTACCGTGTAGTGTCGTTCCCATTGCTCCTATTGGATTTTGATGCCACTTGGCTAACCAAGCGACATCAAAATCCAATAGGAGATTAATTATTTTTACGCGTCCTCTGATATGGGTGATGACCGAAGAATGATGAGAGGAATACGAAAAATAAAAAAGCTTTTTTTTAAAGGGGTTTGAACATTTTTCTATGGGAGCTGGCATAGGTACCCGTCGCCATTTTTTTAATTCTCGGCGCACGATGAAACGGGTATATATGGGTAGAGGGTACCTAAATAAACAAAAAATGATGCCCTAAAGTGTCACTTTGTCGAGATATGTGGAGGTAAAGTCGCCATGTACGAAAAAAGACTGTCATTAAAAAATAATTAATTAATTTCGTGCTTATATGCATTAGATTATATTCAAATGATATTTCGCAGCTTAATTCAAGCACTTATTTGAAGAAATTACAAATAACAGCTCGTGAAAACCACTTTATTAAGAATTTACCTACCTACTTACTCGCATCGCAATATTCGCAATCGCAAAATTTTTTTTTTAATTTATATAAGGTCCCATTAAAATAGTAGGAAAATTTTAACACGGCATTCAGAAAGTCTAACCAAAGATATCGAAGTTAAAAAAAACAGTGATTAAAGTGATTTAATTTTGACCTAAAATAATACATTTTTCAGCACACTAGAATAAACACATCCATTACGGGGAGGTACTTGACGTGGTCCCTCGCGCCTACACATTTGTAGTATCAGAATTATGAGATAACAAAGACATGGATATGTTTATTCAAATTCATTTATAACAATCCATTTTAGATCATAACATTCACATTAAATTTCAATTAAAATAAATATACATAAAAACAATCGAATGAATTACTTAATAAAATTTAAAATACAATATTGGAAACAAGTCATAAAATTAAATTTAAATCACATTTATATATAAATTAAAATTCACAAGATAAAAGATCACACGAACACAAAAATAATATACATAATAAGATAAAAGCCTGAGTCATTTGTCTGTTTGTCATTAAATTAATCATATAACAATGATTAATGTAATGACAATCAAACCTGTTCGCCAATGCACTCAGGATGCCATTAGAGGTGGCCCGGAGCCTGCGCCCCAGAGATGCACACCGCTTTCGCATCGTCGTGTAGAAACAGTCGACACGGGCGTCGGCGAACATCCCCGACGCGCTGCAGTGCCGGGGCAACCCCAACAACATCCTGAATGCATTATTATACTGTACACGGAGAGCGTTGTACTGCTTTNAGCGTCGTACTGCTTATATGACACCCACAGGCTGGCCGTGTACAGGGACGTACAAAACGCTCTAAAAAGAGTTATTTTGATGACTCCCGAGCAACGTGCAAACCTGCGGGCGATCATATTAGCCCTCACAGACAACGCTCTCCGCTCCCTATCAATGTCTACATCGTCCCTCGAGGTCAGAGGTCACGATATGCCCGAGATATTTAAACTGTTCCACTCTTTTTAAACAGATCCCGTTTAATCTAATAGGTGGAACAGAATCTGGGCATCTCCGGCCCCTGGCCCGAAAGACCATGCATTCACTTTTTTTTGCGTTATAGAGCAAACCGTGATCCCGCGCGTAACACTCGCTCGCTCGAGCAACCTGGTCAGACCACACACAGAAGCGCTCAGCAGCACCATGTCGTCCGCGTAACTAATATTGTTGACACAGACACCGTCAATATAGCAGCCAACACGCGTGCTGCTGAGCTCCTCTATCAGTGCGTTCACGTACAGGTTGAAGAGCCTTGGCGAGGTCAGCCCTCCCTGCCTCACCCCGCACTCCAACCTGTACGGCTCTGACAGAGCACCCGACCACCGAACGACGTTGACCTGGTTAAGATACCAGTTCTTGAAAATTTCTGCCAGTTCGAGCGGCATTGAGATGTTATATAACTTCTGCCATAAGATGTCATATTTAACCAGGTCGAACGCCCTCGAGAGGTCGAGAAAACATGCATAAGTAGGTGTGCTCCTATCGGCTTAGTACTTGACAGTTTGCTTCAAACACAAGATAGCTGACTCAGTAGACAATCCCGGTTTAAAACCAAATTGATTATCATGCGTGCCGGTCTAGCTGTGTATTAAGCAAACTGTCAAGAACCTTAGCAATTACTGTAGCCAGTGAGATTGACCTGTAGTTGCTCGTGTCACTTAGGTCACCGGTTTTACTCTTCACAATTAGTACCACCACGGTCCTCATCATCTCTGCTGGTAAGTACGCATGACCCAAGCAAAATGAATATAACATGCATATCCGTAATATGCATGCACGCAGATAATTAGTTCTTAACCTAAAGATTACAGGAAAACTTATAAAAAGTCTAAAATGTTAAAAAAACATGTAACAAAAATGAAATTCGTTCGGAACCCTTTGCACTTGAGTCATTGTTCGCACACGGTGACTTTACCTCCAAATATCTCGACTACGTGACACTTTAGGGCACCATGTTGCATACATTTTTTGTTTATTTAAGTATTCTCTACCCAAATATACAAGTTTCATCGTACGCAGCGATTTTGAAAAAACAAAATGGCCACGGCTACCCATGCTACAGAGGTTCTATCCCCTTTTTTCTTAAATGGGGAAGATTTTGTAACAAGAGGGCGTTACACGTATGATTTATTTACGTTCTGTGGCTAGAAGCGACGTTTTGAGAACCTATGCAATGGATTGTACCTGGTAATTAAACCAGCTCAAAGAAGAATTTATAAAAAGAGGTGCGTCCTGCCCGTCTATCACGCGGAATGCGTGAGCATATCCAAGCGGTCCATGCCATAGAAGCTAGGAGAGTCACGACATTCGTATACTCTCCAATAGTACCTCAGTTCTCCTATCCCTAGGGATGAACTACACTACCTCGAATCTTATACAAGAATGTCATAATGCGATAGAACGCGTCAAGGTGACTAACCGCAACACTAAGACGCTGCAGTGGATAAAAGGACACAGGGCATCACTAGGAAATGATGCGGCCAATGAGCTGGCCAGAAGGGGATCTGGTACGGTGATTGTTGAACCCGTACCCTTATTACCACTCCTCTTAACCCAGCTGCATACATGGCTACAAGAATACACCCACACACAAACAGAACGCTGGTGGGCCGCAGCACTACGCTGCAGGCAGTATAAGGAGGCTATGTCATCCCTGAACTGGGAACTAACTAGGCGCCTTCTGCAACTGGCAGCCTGCTAATGGTGGCAGGGACCATCACCGGGCACTACTCACTGAACAATCACTTGCATACGATAGGTGAGGAAACGGTAGCGCACGTGCTCCTTGAGTACAGGCGTCGCCGTCGGCGGAGATACGAAGGCAAACGATAGGAACACCGAATTTTCGCACAGATATCTTCCTCTTTGTTTATTTACCTCTTTGTTTTACAAAGCCAACCATAGATCACGCGCTTTCATTATAATTAACTGACAAAAGATTTGTCTGCGTACAATTTAAGCGATTTTAAAACAATAAGTTTATCGAGTTTTATGTTGATGCGAAATGTTTGTAAAATTAATATCCATTGTTGTCAAGAAGACGTGCAAGGTACATTTTATCTGAATTTATTTAAGAAAGGCGGGCTCGCGTTTGGACTCTGTCTTACCATCCAACCTGTCGGTAAAGGTATAATTCAGTGCATAGCGACCGATCGCAGCCGCACCTTAAGCCATGATGAGGTCGCTAATTACACTTGACAAGAAAAAGCTTTGTTAAGAAGTCAATCTCGGACTGTTTGTTTAAATTTCGCATAAATACAAAAGATTGGAATATCTTTATTTGCCTAATTTATGGTACATTAAGTTACTGATCCTATATTTCTAGAACCTTACAATTAAAATTAATCTGAATTTACGTCATTAATACGAAAGTTGTTATGACACTTTTTTATAAAAATTAGTCCAGGTTAAAATATTCAACACATTAAACAAACCTACAGATTAAATTATATATAAAAACTCCAAGGGAACCTCAACAGTAACAGCCGTTCTTAATAACGTATGTACCTTTAAACAACTGTCACACTGTTATATTATTTTGCACCATTAGTATAACTCCGATTTAAAGTCCAAACTCATTTACACATTATTATACAATAAAAATTGTTCTTTCAGGTGATCATATGTTCGAAAAAGCTCTTTGGCTCAAAACGAGAATGTGTGTTTGTACTTCTCGCGTTGATCATCGCCCTAGCTGCTACTAACTACATCATGACACGGCGACCAAAACCAAGTCTGCCAATGAGCTTGATTGAAACTAAAGGGTAAGTCTGGTTCTCGTGTAGTGCGACATCTTTGGGGCGCTACACACATATTCGGGCCCAGCATTAAACGGCACAGCCGGGCGGAAAAATCGAACATATGTAGGCAAATGTTCGAAAAAAAGGCCGCCCGGCTATGCCAGTCGGGTTTTTTGCGATTAATATTAGTTATGTAGCTGCTACCCGATTGGCACGAGCCAAACAAAATACAACATGTGTATTAATTGATTCGAGCCGACCTTGTCATTCAACAAATATTGCCGAACCGATTGAGCCGACCCGCTTGTGTGTGTAGCGCCACTTAGCCAAGATATTTGGCCCCGTTGATTACAAGATCAATCGGGGCCAAATATCTTGGCTTACTTTCGGAAATTGGAGTTTAATGAGTTTCGGAGTTGGAGTGGGAGTTTTCATTCTAAAATCGGTGAAAAAGTGTAACTGGGTTTTTCTATTAGAAATTTTGTAGTAGCAACCCGGAGTTTGGTATTTGAAGGTGTGAGAACCCCGTGCCTCGGAAAGCATGTAAAGCCGCTGGTCCTAAGCCTGATCTCCCACGGTCATGTGGGATGGCCTTGCCATCAGACTTGAGAGTAAAGGAACAGAGAGTGCACCTGTCCGCAGACACTTACGCACACATTTGTGTACTACTCGTATAATCCGTTACCGAAATCGAGTCGGGAGTATTATTATGTATGTTAAATCAGCGATAAAGGCTTCCAAATATTTTTTTCGACGCGGGATAGGTTGGAGTGTGATCACAGATTCACTCTCTGCTATCAATGGGAGGGATTGATAGTTCAATGGAACTTCTGTGTTATTATTTATAGATTTTGACAAAGTGTCTGAACGATGGGACTGTCATTACAGACTCGTGGAAAACCGTTTGAAGGAATATTATTTGGAAGAAAAAGGCAAGGGATGCGATATACCAAAAGTTGATCCGTTTTCCGATGAAGCTATGAAGTTTAACATGGATTTGCCAAAAGTTACTTGCCAAGGCACTGATTGGGTTATATGTCATGTTAGTACTTAATTGCCAACTTTATTGAACCTTTCTAAAGCCTCACATATTTTTTTATTTGAAGTATTCTTTAACCTGGTTTCACATCATTGTGTTGTGTCGTGTCATGGCGTCTTCTAACACAGTTGATTGACTACAAAACTCGGAGTAATAACAAGTAGGCTTAAATAAATTCTTTTGATTGATGTGTCCCGCGCCACGTCACACTTCAACGAAGTAATAGTAATCTAGCTTTGTCAGCGTCTGACACGGCATATTATAGTTCTTGGTATCCGAAAGTAAAATAGTTCAATGAATACTTCGGAACGTATTTTCACGGATTCGGATCGGATGTAATGCGCTATTACTGTTCTGTTAATGCTTATTACATTACAGCGCCACAGTAAGTAGATCACAGTAGGGCCCACTAGCACAAAGCAGAATTATTTTGACTCGAGAGTTAGTTAGTCATTGTAATTTAACCTCATCAGCAGATAACTCTGAATTAATAATATAGATAGCTCAGGTATGCTCAAGCGGGCCCAAGTACGTCGAGTTTAGACGTACTTAGGCCATCCTGACATAACAGCTACGACTGTCTGTCCGTCTCACCCGCAGAGCATAGATTTGCCGCCGGCAGTGACTAGAGATGAGACTAATAATATTAATCTTTTAAAAAAGTCCCCTCAGAGAATCGCGGCGAGGTAGATAATAAGGGCTCTAACAGCTCATCATCACATATTTTGTAAGATAAATGTGGGATTCAACTCCAGCAGCCCGACCCCACAGCAAAATACCGTACGACAAAATGCCGTGAAAATAACTAAAATAGACCAAACGTGAGGTTTCTACGTCTGTTAACTGTTGTCTGTTATCTTTCTAGCAGCATAAGCAGCTAAGCTTAGCCGCCCCGCAAGAGATGTTGTATGAGATCCCTATTGTAATTTCTCGTCTAAAGTGATGGCTAAGAAAACCAACTGATTAATAAACTCTATTTTTTCACCATTTAATATGATGTCACATTTGTTACTTCTAACATTTGGTAAAGTAAATCTAATACATTGGGTTTTTTTTTTCATTTAGTACCAAGTTGTTTGCCGTAAACCAATTTTGGACCTGATGAATAGACTTATTGACGTCGTCAAGATTTTGTTACCGTGGCTCTATTTTAAATATCAATGATGTGTCATCCGCGAATAACACCATCTTTGGTTGATTTTGAAGTAATTGGGGCAAATCATTAATGTAAACTAAAAAAGGAATGGACCCAATATTGAACCTTGAGGAAAGCCCATTGTCATTTCAGACCCTAGTGAGTTTAGAACGTTTACCTGAACTTTAACCTGTCTGTCTATAAAGTATGATCTAAGCAACTAAAGGGCTGTATTCCTAATCCCATAGTGCTCGAGTTTCAACAAAATTGTTTCATGGTTAACGCAATCGAACGCTTTCGAGAGGTCATAGAATATTCCAATGGCGTCTTGCAGGCGTTAAAGATGTTTTTTATGAGAGCGACACCGGCGTCAGTTGTACAACGCCCTTTGATGAAACCGTACTGTTGTTCATGAAAAGGTTTACCAAAGTGGCCATATCACTTAGTTGCACTAAACCTTTATAAATGGCCGCGAGGTGTGCGCTGAGCTCAGTCGACTGCCATTAATATAGTCAAAATTGTCACGCGCCATCAATTTCCATGAACAATGAGTAATATTCAGTGACACGCTTCATTTTCATCAACATTTTTGACACTGCCTTCTCCAGCAGCTAACCGAGGCGTCTCGATGCGCTGTGGTCAGCCACTTCGAAGTGGCAATGCTATCACGATTCCGTTGAGATAAAGAGATAGTGCTATTCGATATGTTTAGCTCCGTCTCCCTCCGACCCCGGAGTCATGATGGTTTCATGTCGTCATAGTACCCAGAACGCGAGAAAGTGAATTATTTTAAATTACAGAAATCTGAATGTTATGTCAAGACGGAAATATTAAAAAATATGACTGAGGTCAGTTGTAGTTATAGAGACATTGTCTACGTGGATGATCAACGATACTTCCTATCCGATCATACCCCAGTGAGTGGATCCAAAAAGTACATGCTCAACAAAAGCGACCACGTCAAGATATCTTGTACTGGTAGGGATTTGAATAGGTAAGTTTATTTTAATTTGTTTATCGGAGAAGCTCATATCAGAAAACTAGCCCAAGCAAACCAAATCCTGCTGCAAAGGACGAAATAACACATAGGTTGCTGAACTTATCAAATTGCAGAGAAGATTCCCGACATCGAAAAATGAGTTACGGGCTGGGCAGGAAACCAGGCAAGGCGCGGAGATATATGATAAGGCGGGGACCGAGTGACTGCCGGTGACTAGAAGAAATGTTAGTTGCCCGGCGGTAAGACAGGCAAACGACTTTGTGGCCGTCGCGGGTAGAAGCTGGATGAGTCTGGCCAAATAACAACGTAGGGATTGGCTAAGAAAATAGAGACATTTGCTCAGCAGTGGGTGAAGTAGAACTGCGACTAATGATGATGATGAATCGGTCGTGGTTTTCCATAAACTGGTTATTTTGAACAGACGGATCTTTAAGCCCGCAAGCTGGTGAGAAACTTACGTCCACCAAATACTAACAGCCATATTCCTTTACAGTTACGGTTTTCTATATTCTCGATGGTCCGGCGTGAAAGCAGGCTTGCGGCCAGTGCAGACTGAGCCGATTCCGCCAGGTCGTAAGGATTCCTATAACGTCATGATCCTAGCCTTCGACTCTGCATCCCACAATGGATTTATACGGAAAATGCCGAAAAGTTACAAATTCTTGGCTAATAGAGCGACCATCTTGAACGGGTAAGAAGCTAGAAGTAACAGAGGGTTTCGCATTTGTTGGGTTCCGAACGTACGTTCTTTTTTTTGGATCATCAAATGACTCTTTCCTCTCGGGACTGTCAGACTGTTACTGACTAAAACCCTACCGTGTTCCTCCAACTGCCTTGGCCACGGTAACTCTTTCGAACAATTCCGCAACCTCGAACAATTCTTATAGGATCATTCGTGTGTCTGTCTGATCAGGCTGTCTGTCCGTCTGCCACAGCCAACTTTCTCTGAATGTACTGGACCGATTCAGTTGAAAGGACATCAATAAGTTTTTAGGCCAAACAAAAGGCATGTAACCCTGAAAAGGGAGTCTGACTTGCACTTGGTCGGTTGTTTCATGGTAGGATTGTTGTGTACTTGGAAGTATGATTTCAGTCACAATATCGTCGGTGACGGCACTCCCGCAGCTCTATGTGCAATACTCACTGGTATACCTGAACACGAACACGCAGATGCAAGAAAAAAGATTACAGAAAAAGTATTTGTTGATCATAAGTTATTTATGTTTCATCAATTAAAGAAATACGGGTGAGTTTGACCAAGTCTCATACTAAAAAAACGTTTAATTTCAAGTCGCAATATCATCATATTGTTTGCTATAAATGTTTGCTTACATGAATTGTCAGAAAAGGACATTAGTGTTGATGCGCTGTGTGTTACCGAGCACTTCATGATGTCAGGAGACGAAAGCCATTTAAATATCCCCAATTACTCGTTAGTATCATTTTTCTGTAGGAATGAAAGTAAACGAGGTGGGGCTTGTATTTTGATTAGAAACGGGCATCAATGGAGAGAAGTGCCACAAATAGCTGGGGCATCTATAACTGGTGTAGTTGAATGTTGCGGTGTTGAGCTCATACAACACAATATGATTATTTTATGTATCTATAGAGTACCGAAATGAAATAATCTAAATGTTTTCTTTGAAACAATAGAAAAAATATTACAACACATATGTAAAAAAAGTATGAGCATATTATAATGGCGGGAGATTTTAACATTGATATAATGAAGAAAAATAATGTTGTGTTGGATTTCGAATGTCTGTTACTAAATTTCAATCTTAAGTTGGCTTTAAAGCAACCTACCAGAATTCAAAGCCTAACTTGCATTGACAATTTCGCACATAATTTTAAAGCCAAATGTAAAACGGACGTTATTGAATTTGCGATATCGGACCACACAGCACAGATAATAAAATGCCCAGTGAGAAAAAGTTGTAGGTTAAAATACTGGCGCAAAAAACGACGGGATTTTAGCGTAGAGAATATGGGTAAATTTAGGGACTGCGTAAAACATTTGACTTTTTTTTAAATATATGAAACTGACGATCCAAATTTCGCTTTTGACAAATTTACTGACGACTTTAAACTATTTTATGACCTTTGTTTTCCATATAAGCTAACAACGATAAATTTTATTAAGAAATCAAAGTGGACCTCACATGCCATTAAATTATGCAGCAAAAGGAAACGTCAATTGCTCTGGCATTACAGGTTAAAACCAAATATGACAAATAAAATCATTTATAAGAATTACACAAAAAGGTTTAAAAAAGTTATAAGATTGACTCGGCGTGCTCAAAACAATTATTCAATTAAAACTGCAACAAATAAATCTAGAATGACATGGAATATAATAAATAAATCGAAACCGTTTTTACCTAAAGAATCCATTAGCTACATAAATGTTGATGACAAAATAGTAAATGACCCTCTAGAAATAGCTAACGCGTTTAACAACTTTTTCGTAGATAAAATACAACCAAGTCAAGTTTCGGGAAGCCAAGTAACAACGAATATTATAAAACGGAAAGACTCAATCTTTGTTGCACCCAGTATACCTGTTGACATATTAAACAAAATTAAATCTTTAAATGCCACAAATAGTACAGGTTATGATGAAATTTCAACAAAGGTTGTAAAGTATGTTTCTGAAACCATTTGTACCCACTTAAGCTACCTAATAAATCTGTGCATCAGCTCAGGTGTATATCCGGATGCTCTAAAAGTTACAAGAGTGAAACCATTATTTAAAAAAAACAATAAGGAACACATGGCTAACTATAGACCAATTGCCTTAATTCCTATAATGTCCAAAATTTTTGAAAAATACGTTTATAAAGAACTGTACTCATACTTTGAAAAGAAAAATATCTTTTGTAAAGAGCAAAAGGGGTTTAGACAAAACATGTCAACCAGTACGGCCATTTATGACTTTTTATATACCGTTATGATGAATGTGGACAGGAGAATCCCGGTGTGTGCTATATACTGCGACATGACGCAAGCGTTTGACTATGTTGACCATAGCATTCTGCTACAAAAACTAGAAGCTTACGGCATAAGGGGAAACATACTAAATCTTATTCAGTCATACCTTACTAATAGAAAACAATACACAGAAATTGAGAGAATTAATGTTAAGACAAAGAAAGAGGAAATTTATGTATCAAGCGAACGCACACCTACATACGGTGTTCCTCAAGGCAGCGTACTCGGATCTTTATTATTCATACTATACGTAAATGACCTGCCTAGTTCTATTGACTACCCCATGACTCTCTTTGCCGACGACAGCACCATGACTATAGCATGTAAAAATAAAGACATATATGAAAGTGACATAAATGAATCTTTGACATCGATAATATCATGGTTAAACAGGAACAACCTCAAAATAAATCTAGATAAGACAACTATTATGCATTTTAGGCAACGGACCCAGGCTGTGATTGACATTAAAGCAATTTACAAGGACACGGTAGTTAATAAAGTCGACGCCACGAAATTTCTAGGAATTATTATTGACTCTAAATTGAACTGGAAGGCACACATCGAATACCTAAGTAAACGGCTGAGCTCATCTGCGTACGCCTTATATAAACTGGCTTCGGAGCTAAACTCAGATGCCTTAGTAACAGCGTATCATGGTCTAGTAGCATCGTTATTGCGCTACGGTGTTATATTTTGGGGTAATTCAACGGACAAAGCAATAGCGTTTAAGGCCCAAAAGAGATGCATTCGTGCTATGTTCAATTTGAAGCCGACCGACAGCTGTATGCCATTATTTAAAAAACACAAATTATTAACTCTGCCATCTCTGTATATTTTTGAAACTGCGACATTTGTCAGGGTAAATCAATTTCTATTTCCACGACTAGCTGATACCTTCCCCCGTAACAGACGTGACAATAGTCAATTGTGTTCGCATACGTCAAAGACTGCGTTAATGGGAAAAAGCGTTTTCTGTATGGCTCCTAAAATTAATAATAAAATACCACAGTCATTTAAAGCATTGCCGGTAAATTTGTTTAAAAAAAGATTCGAGATTTATTAACAGACAAGTGTTATTATAATGTAAATGACTTTTTCAATGATACTATTTGATATTTTTATTTTATGAATTCTTAGTTTTTGTGACATTTTATAATGAATTTATTTGACTGACATATCAATGTTGACACTGACATTGACATACTTGGATTGAAGTGCCTTTAGTTTTTAAGATTTAATTTGTAATTTAGTTTTTATATTTTTAGTAAATTTTATCAAATTTAATAATAATATAATATAATATAATATCTTTATTGCTAAAAATGGTATTTGTAGTAAACACGGTATTTCAGAAAATGTGCATAGATGTTACAAATTATTGGGTGAACTGCTGTTCTCCTTGCTAGATTGCTGAGCAACCTGTATTAAGGAGAAATTTGGAGAAATTTGTACGCCTTATGGGTGAAACATGTAGGTACATACGAAAGATTAATTTTGTGACATCCTGCATGCAAAATTTGCATGTATACGCATGTTTTGACAAATAAAATTATCTTTATCTTTATCTTTGCGACTTGAACTTGAACGTTTTTTGATTGTCGCTGAGATGTCAGCGACAACCAATGTCAAAAACTTACCAAAAAGTTGGAAAATTAGAGGTTAACTCAAACGACTGCTATGAAAATGTGAACCTTCCTTAAAAACGGGAATTTCTACTCTGCTTGCAGTTGTTGTGTTTCTATTAAAACAGTAGGTACACTTACTGCTATAATCAACAGTTAACATAGTCAGTCTGCCTGTGGAAACAACTGGTGAAATATAGGTGTTATTACCTGCTATATAGTATACATCTGGCCAACCCTTCGAGGAAAATAGGCTTGATTTTATGTCTGCGTTAGATAATTTTCAATTACGATACCTTCTCGTTCAGGTATCAAACAGCGTACTTCGAAGACACGCCGGAAGTGGGAACCTTCCAGTACAGATTTAATGGGTTCCGTCGCCAGCCTGCAGACCACTACCTTCGAGCCTTTTTACTGGAAAACGGAAAAAACTTTCTAAATTTCTATCATAACAACTTTTGCGTAGGGGATACTCCCCAATATCAGCTGTTTCTGAATCTCACCGATGAGGTAATAATTTTTATTTTTTTAATAGCGCCTTATTGAAATAAATGTTCTAATGTTAGAATTATTCGACAGAAAGATAAATCATTAAATTTCCACAAATTAAAAAAATCTTTTATGTTGTTGGACTTAGTACGACTAATTCAT
Organism: Mamestra configurata; assembly: GCA_002192655.3. Taxonomy (NCBI): domain Eukaryota; kingdom Metazoa; phylum Arthropoda; class Insecta; order Lepidoptera; family Noctuidae; genus Mamestra; species Mamestra configurata. The sequence goes on from NDFZ01004509.1 coordinate 32,943, forward strand.
AACCCACAAATTCATTATAAGAGGCACGACATATTAACACAGAGCCGATTTGTACTTCGACTCGGCATCAATTTTCCTTGACCCTAAAGGTACAATTCCGTGCATCGCGGTTGACCGCAGCGGCTGATGCGATAGTAGTCAGAGTATGAAAATGTATGGCACCGCTTCCGAAGTCGGCCGCACGCGTCTGTCGCAGACCTCGGAAACGGCGCCATGCATTCTCATACTCTGAATATTGTCGCACGCGATAGATCGCGCGCGGCTGCGATCGGCTGCGACGCACGAGCAATGCAATGCATGCGATGCAAATATACAGTTAACATTAAGTACCTACGCTTACTTTTGGCAGTTACTGGCAAAGAAATAATGCCCATTTTCAGTAAGTACGTCGGTCAGCTCAGACCGCTCATCTTGATATATCCATTGAATCAAGCCTGCACAACCGTTCCGTTCCGTTTTTTAACACAATCATCCACAAATGTTAACAATATATTCTCACTTTTTTGCCTTAACTTATTTTAGGCAATCCTTCTGCGATTTACAGTCACTATGTTTCTTGTAACAGTTCTTACAGTTAGAAGGCAAGAAGTTCTGTTTCACCTTCATAGCAGATATCTGTCATGACAACTTCAACCAGATCGCCACGGCAGACGAAGCAGTCGTCTGGTTTCTCGAGGCTTTGACTGCAAGGCGGGTGTTCGAAGATACGCTAGTCATAGTTATGGGGGACCACGGATCGCGGTAACGAACACTTCTGTTGTTACTTTTTTTTTAACCAGCGTTACTTTCAGTCGAAACTGGAGCTATGCCCCCTACTTGACTGAGCTTTTGAGGAGACTGAGACGAAGCATCACGCAATCACAACACATTATGATAAAAACTTTGATAAAAACGATATAGAGTTGCGTTTGCGTTATTTCTGTTACAACTAACAGAAATAACGCAAAACTGCCAAAGGTGTATTTATAATTTTAAGCAACTTTTACTATGAACCAACCTAAATCGCGAAAAAAAGAACAACCCAAACCAAAGATGAACCCCAAACATTTGTGTTTGCATAACTCAACAAAATGGACTACTGAACACCTGATTTTTCTTCATTATTTCTGGGTCGAATTCATAGCAAAACTTGTCCATAATGAAGAGTAGATCTACATCTTTTAAAGTTTTGTGTAATTTCTGTTACATCTAGATAATATAATCCATCGGTTGAAATTTGTTCATTTATTCAATATTTCAGGTTCGCACAGATACGTGAAACATATCAAGGAAAGCTGGAAGAACGTTTGCCTTTAATGGCTATCTTTTTACCAGAAAAACTGAAAAAACTCAGGCCTAAGGCTTTTGAAGCACTATCACAGAATACAGACGTTCTGACGACTCCCTTTGATATACATGCGACACTGCTAGACGTGTTGGACTTGAAACATAAAATTAATAAGTACAAAGTCCCCGGTTCCGATCTACCAAGATCCATGACTTTATTAGAACCGGTAAATATTTTTATTGGTACCTTGTACAAAAACGAAAGCATTTTAGCTTCTGAGCTGTTTTGCGAAGATCTGTGTGTCGTTTTGTGCAAACAATGTAAACAAACCATCTTCGTTTATCATTCTTTCTATAAGTGAAAACTACACTCGCGACCAATAAACTGGAATCACTTCATCGCGCATTGCTCAAAACATTTTTTTTTCGTTTGTACAATTTACATGCATGAACTATGGATTGTGGTATATCATTTGAAAGGTAATTTATTTATTTATTAAAACTGCATGCACTAGTAAAAACACTGTACAAAGACGGACTTAAATTTAGCTTTCAAATGATATCAAAAACATTTAAAATTAATTTAATTTTTACCAAAATTTAGGCAATCGATCGAAGTTGTGACATCTAAATGATTAAGAAGTAATATGAAAAGAAAAAAAAAATGTTTACAATTTATGTTTTTTACCTCTCAATATTCTGTGTTCTCACTGGCCCTAATGATTGCCTGTAAACCGTTTTTCATTGACCGAATGAGGTTCCTGATGGAATCTTGTGGGATTTCCTGCCACTCTTCGACTAAAGCACTTTTCAGGTCTTCTATCGACGCCGGTGCTGGATATCTTCCTCGTACTCACCTTTTCAGCTCGTCCATTCCTCCATTACCCAATCTATACTTCATTGCATAGAAATTGTAAAAAAATGTTTTAAGCAACGCGCGATGAACTGATTCCAGTTTATTGCTTGCGAGTGTATATCAAAATCTGTTGCGTAGTTTAGAAGAAGTAAGTGAAAAAACAGTCAGATGCATTCATTGCAGTGACTTTGTTTTATACTATTTAGAGTCTATGTTACTATCACTCTGGTAACCCGCAACAAATACAACGTGTAAGCGAATAAACACAATACCTCTTAAGGAGTCATCGTACTGATCATTATGAACAACTCATATATTTCTGTGCGCATAACTCGAGAACAGCTGATTTTCTTTTTGCAATTTCGGGTTTGGTCCCATAGTAAAAGTTGTTCATAATGATGAGTACAATGACCCCTTAAGAGGTATGGCGTTTATTCTGTTACACTTTGTATAAACAGGTGTACAGATTACATTTACTAGAGACACACGGTACATTTAGGTTGGTCTAAGTGGTATTTGAGAAAAAGTTCAGGCGTCGAATGCGACTCAGCATACGGGAAGATGCTCGATAACTTCTCGTCTCACGACCAGTGCGTGTTACCATGATAATAGATGAAACTGAACCGTGGTCGCTCAAAATAGACCTCCTCAGAAGGCTTAGTCACCATCAAAGGGTGCCAACATAGTCTGAAGAATCATCAATCATCACTTAAGTGGCAGTGAGCATGGCACATTGCCCGCAGAACAAATAGTCGATGGGGCCAAAAGGTTCTGGAGTGGCGACCGCATACTAAAAGACTTAGCGTTGAAAGGCCCCCCACAAGATGAACTGATGACCTGGTGATGGCCGGTGTGACGACACTTGCGAGAGACCTGTGTCCAGCAGTGGACTTCTTTCGGCTGAAACTGCTAACTCACCTTGCAAGTCAAAGTTTTGTTGTTGAAGTTAATTCAAAGTTGTTGTTTGCCTATGAAGTTGAAGTTTGCTAATATTTAATTATGTTTGACTATACCTTCTACAGATACCTAAAATACGAACATGTGCGGAGGCAGGCATCGTTCAACATTGGTGTTCTTGCACTAAGTGGATCAACGTGTCGGAAGTCGCGTACATGTACAAAAGAGTGGCGAATGTTCTGGCAGTGTATATTGACAGCGTCAGTGAAGAACAACGGTAAGTTTATTTTAATAGACAACTATGTAGTTGTTACCTATAACTGTCCCTGCCAATACAATACTCGCATAAAATTAAATTCTTCAATCATTTACAGTGTGAAATCAAGTGCTAACACAAATGTATTTTTCCATTTCAATATTTCGTTTCGTTAAAACAATATAATGCACATAAAACTTAATATTCTTACAGATCAAAATGTGCAAAAAGAAAGCTTTTATTCATCCATTATGTTCTACAGTTAAATGTGAACAAACAGCTTTTGACATATGGTTACTCGAAGGAAGAAGACTCATTTCTTGGAAACCCTCGACTCGCAGCACCAAGAGCGCTTATAGAATATTATCAGGCTAAGGTAACTTTGTAGGATCTTTGTGATGAGTAAGGACATTCTAGCCCTTCCGTTAAGCAGTAGTGTATATTGGATGCTATTAGGTACTTAGACTAGATTTTTTTTTATTACATTTCTCAAAAATACTCCTAGAGAAAAGACCACTGCGTCTTGTCTTTTTTCTAGGAGTATGACGTAGTTGAAGAGTTTTACACTCCATGATAAACAGAGAATTGTTTCTGGCGTCACCCGCATGCTCTCATCTCAGCCACCTTTCTTTTTTTTCTTAAGGATGGGATATCATCAAATGACTTCTTCCGCTCTGGGAACGGAAGGGCGTGCCAGACTCTTACTGACTAAAACCCATCCGTGTTCCTCTTAAAGCCCTTTGCGTTCCAGTGGCTCTTTCGAACTAATTCGGCAACCCTGGCAGGCTCTGGCCCTAGCGGGCCCCGTCTCCTATGCTGACATCTCTTTGAGGCGCACGTGGAACACAACGCGCCATCGTCCCGGGCCTGGTGGTAATCGGACAGCGAGCCACCCAACGCTCGCCGTCCACAGGCCCGCGCCTACGGTGGCCGGGGACCGCCCTGCGACTCCCAATACCCGAGGCGTCTTCTCCTGTAGCGGCGGTTGGGGCGAAGGTCTTGTCTCTCCCTCGCACGGCCCGCCTCCTCCTTCGCTAGCATTACTGGTGGAGGAGGTGACCACTGCCCACGCCTCCTCGCTCCGGACCATGCATTGAACCAGGGCCGGACGCGAGCGGTCGCCGCCGCCAATCGCCTCGACGAGGACACGGCGGTGCCCAAGCAGAGCAGACCTCCATCGTATGATGTCTCAGCCACTTAGTGAATTAATTTGCGTGAACTACTAGGTACAAACGACATTAAGCCTGACAAAGGAAAATGAATGACTTCAAAAGCGTGTAACTTTTCTAGTTTTTCACCGAATTTGTTTATTTTTTCACAAATCATGCAAATCACAAAGTTGCTCTAATAATAAAGGGCATGACTCGAGGGAAATCACCCGGACCCGACGGCCTTAGCATCGAACATTTTCAGCATGTGGGGCCACACCTCACGAGGCTCTTGGGACTGTTATTTATTTCTGTATTAGACATTCCTATCTGCCAAATGAGCTGATGAAGAAGGTGGTAGTGTTTAAATAAAAAACATGACTGGAGATAATTCCGACAAGTGCAACTACCGCCCGATATCATTAGCTACAACCACATCTAAGGTGCTTGATGGCTTGCTAGAGAGACAGCTTACAGAACACCTAAATTTAAACGATGCACAGTTCGGTTTTAGACCAGGACTTTCGACAGAATGTGCGGTTATGTCTCTCAAGCAGACTGTAAGGAATTACACAGATAGGAGCACGCCTGTGTATTCAGCCTTTCTTGACCTCTCCAAGGCATTTGACCTGGTTAGGTATGATATTCTCTGGCGTAAATAGCAGGATACAGGTGTGCCGGGTGAGTTCATTAATTTTTTTAAATATTGGTATGACCACCAAACTAACCAGGTCAAATGGCTTGGCGAACTTGCGAGTTCAGGTTGCAGTCTGGAGTGAGACAGGGAGGTTAACATCTCCTTCACTCTTCAACTTTTACGTAAATGGGCTGATATTTGAGCTGAGCGACATCGGGCAAGGATGCTCGATCGATGGTCACTGTATCAACAGTATTAATTATGCAGATGATATGGCCATCCATAGCCGCGCTTAGAAAGCTGATAGGCGTGTGTGAGGAGTATGCGAGGGTACACGGTCTGATGTACAATGTACAGAAAAGCGAGCTCTTGGAATACCAAGCTATATCATGCCATACCAAGAGCTCGCTTTTGCGAACCGTGTCGTGGCTTAAAATATCCAGCCTAGCATAAACTGGGGGATGTGGCTGCTTAACGCTGTTGCTCTTCGAAGAGTGAGACAGTTTATTTACCTCGGCTTTATGGTCATCGAGGATTTAAAAGATGATGGGGACATAGAAAGGGAGAGTAGAGCGATGGCGGTCCGCTGTAACATGTTGGCACGCAGATTTGCGAGGTGTAGTTTAAAGGTAAAGATCACTCTGTTTAAAGCATTCTGCCAAACTCTCTACACCTGCAATCTGTGGGTCAACTACACGCAGCGGGCCATCACCGCTCTCCGAATACAATATAATAACGCGTTCAGGGTGCTGATGGGGCTCCCACACTACTGTAGTGCGTCTGCGATGTGTGCGCACGCGCATACAGACGGCATTCACAGTGTGCTGCCGCGCCGCATCGCTTCGCTGATGTCCCCACGCGTGAGAGCGCCAACACCGTCCTGAACGTGGTCAGCCACAAGTTGGACAGCCCCCATCTGAGGCATTGGGTTAAATTATTTTTAATCTAACTGTTTTATGTCGTACTACTAACAATATTACGGACCAAATTTGTCTCAAATAAAAAGATTTTATTTATTTATTTAAAACATTTTCACAACATCGCTCAAACAAGAATTCCTTCATAAAGCTTTTTGATTGTAGTCAAATACCCTATAGCAACGATACTGGAAATACCATTAACGTTAGAGACCTTTTGGGTAATAATGTCCCTTATGTTAACTGCTTTAAGAAGCATTTTCGGTGAAGGTCTTTTACGTTAATTGAAACTTTCGGTATCGATAAAACACATTTCAGATAATAATGAGTCCTGGTCGAGGCATATTCGAGGGAACACTGACGTACTACACCCAAACTGATTCTTTCTGGATCACTCAGAAAGATGTTTCTAGAACTGACAGGTAAAGTGCTTTAACTCTTATTCTGCTTGCTATATCCTCCTACTCAATTAAAACTGAAATGACTGAGGTATATTGTCTATATAGGGGGGAACCGTGGCTTTGGTTTAACTACTGTAATTTGGTTTATTTCTTTACGGCACGGAGGTTGCCGTTGTTCAAAATATCCATGCACAATATAGAAAAGAAAAAAACACTGGAAGAATCCTACATAGTCATAACGAAAAAATTTAACAAACATTTGTTCATATACTTATGTAGTAATTTATCGGTAAATTGTTTAGTCAACAAGTGTCTTTTTTCAACTTTTTTCAGCAATCTCGAAAAAATATGAATTAAATGTCATTCGATTCGGAATAGCATTTTAATAAATAGACACTATTTTTTGCGATTTAGATGCGAGTTAGTAGGCAAGTTCTCAATAAATTGTTTTCCACTTGCTCTAATTTTTACTTTCTTCCAATAAGTGCTTGAATTAAGCTGGGATCTATTATTTGAACATAATATATAGCATATTTAATTAAACTATTCAAAAAAACAAACACGTTTTTTTTTATGATAGATAGTCATTGTTAGCACATAGTGACTTTACCTCCAAATATCTCGGCAACATGACAATTTAGGGCACCATTTTGTTAACATTTATTGTTATAATTTCTTAATTTTCATATTTAATATGTTTAAATCAATTTTATTGCTAAAGTGCCCGAAGCGGGCGTGTCTTGCGCAAGCCAGATTTTTGACCGTATTTTCACCCTCCTGGGAAAATTATAAATATTGGTCCTACAGTTCCAGGAGTCTTGATTTCTTTTTAGGAAATTTTATCCTCCTTTTGATATTTTTTTAGATTTTCAAAATCTTTATTAGTTTTTTTGATATTTGCAAAAACCCAAACCTTTCTTTTTTCAGTAAATTGTTTATAACTTTTGCAATTTTTTCGAGCGTAATTTTATTTTGTTTTTAAATCATCTACATGATATTCCGAATCGAATGTAACCTTATTCATATTTTACCGAGACTGCCGAAAAAAGTTGAACAAAACGCACTTGTTGACTAGACTAAAAGCTAGGACTTCAGAAGTCATTGCTTGAGTTGCTGGGATTTTTCGGTAACTCAGAATGATCGTTTTTTTTAGTGGCGTCTCGCATTTCAACCTTAGGTTGTCGACTCCTTAACCGGGCTTGCCTGTGTTGGTCTTAATATAATATTAAAGGCTCCAGCTAGAGCTCATAAAAAACTTACAAACTAAGCGACTACACGCTAAGAGCACCCCCTGTGGGGTACGGGCCTCGGCTTAGGATGTCGCTGGGGGGAGGACCGCTAAGGACGGGCTGGATCGAACTAGCTGACCGTACCTGCTTTTCACCCTTTATATTATTATATTTGAACGATTCTGTTCTAATATTTTAGATACGGAACCGAACCGGAATGTATCAGCGCGACACATCCACATCTGAATCCATTCTGTTATTGCAAACACCAACGACGTAAGCCAAAAGAAATCGATTTTAATTAATTTATTATTAACAATAAGGTTGTGAATTATTAAAATGTTAATAAAGGTTTAAATCTGTATCTGTTCTGGCATTTTAAAATCTTATGACGGTGATAAAAATAAATAATGTTACGAGCAAGATATCCATACCTACCCATCACTTACTAGATAGATAAACCTAAGGAAAATGTTGAAATTAACATAAAAATCAAATATATCATTGGATACTTTTGTACACAAGCGGCTCCCGTACAAACGTGCTTGGAATTCGTCGCGGGAAGATTCTTCTGCGGAGTTGCGAGAAGCTGAACGTGGAACGACTACCGACCGACCTGGAGTGCCCTGGAGCGAGGACACCACAATTATATTAGGTATATTTATTGGAGAATTACCACCACAATTAAAGTCTAACCTTGCCTTCGAACAGATGCCTACTGTGATACCTGTTTATAGGTATGGCTGGAATTTTGTAATAAAATTGAGGAAGGTAAAATGTTTGTTTAAACAACGTAGGTATAGCAAAATAAACGCAAAACCTGAAAGGGAACAAAGAAAAAGAAAGACAAGGCGTTTATTTGCGCCATGCATAACATCGGGTTTTGTGCTCATCATTATGAACACCTATTTCTATGGGAACCCTGAAATCGCGTAACACGTTGTATATTTGTAAAAGAAAATCTCTGCAATTTCGACAATTATTTCACTGATAGAAAGCTATAATCGCGTAGGCTATTCGTCATATATATGTCACCGGAAAATAACAAACTCCGTGAGAATATAAAATAACTTAAGAGATTGTAAACTCTCGATAAATTGTCAACTGAAAATTTGGAATACTTTTATACGCATCAAAATTTGATAGTCTATAATCTCGAAGTCATTCCGTGAAATTGTGGAGTGACATAAACTGGCGACTGGTGACAGGGTTTTATTACACTATAAAAATACACACACAATATAAATGATAATTAATAAAAATATAGTCATTCAAACAGACCTTTTCGGTCACATTTCGTACAAGGCAAAAGCCACCCAAACACATAGTGTATCAGCAAGCCAATACAGCTATGTGAATATACATACAGCAGTGCTGTACCAGGTAAACCGACAGTTTTGTCGGGAGCAGGAGCTTTTTCTTGAGTCGAGTTCAAAGACAAGTCCTAGACCAAGACCAAGACTCTAAGACTCGCACACCGAGTGCACACTCTTTTATAACACGATGTCCCACTCCACAACAACTCTGTCCGCTGGCGTACGGAAGTACGTCAAGTGTTTACTTGATACGAAACACTAAAATTAGCTAAATCTAATAAAATTTACATTTTTAATTAATCAAATTATACAAGAATAATTATCGTAAATAAACAATAGTGGTATAACAAAGTGATTATTGAAATAAGTTGCCAAATAATCAATTCGCATGTACACATAGTACTTTATAAATCATGTTTTGATTTATTAGTCAATATTTTATAGTAACAATCACTTAAATTAACAATAAGCAAAAACAAAACAATTATGTTTGCATAGTTTGTCAACTACCCACAATTGTAATTGATAACCAATTCCGACATATATAATATTTATTACGTTAAAATCATTGTACTTACAATTCAATTTTGAAAATAATACCTTTATATTTTGAAACAAACATTCCACAATATGACATCATAGATACCTACTGTCTCGAAACTTCTTGAATGTATTATTACTTGAATGTACCAATGTATGGAGAAATTGAATTCTTTAATATCTTTTTAATTACACAACGACTAAATCTTTGACTTGGCGAATAATTGCGACTTATTAGCGACAAAATTTTGAAGAAAACTGATCTTCGCTAGAGCTTTTGGGATTCAAATTCGGCCAAGCTGGAAAGGATCTCTCCAGATCGGCCACCTAGAAACGCTTATAACTTTTGAATCAGTCACCGACCGATTCTGATATTTGGCGATTGATTCCGACTAATTAGTGACAAAATGTTGAAGAAAACTGATCTTCGCTATGTGCCCTAGCTTTTGGCATTCAAATTGGGCCAAGATGGGGAGACTCTCTTCAGATCGAACCCCTTATAACTTTTAAACCAGTGATCGACTAATTCTGATATTTGGCGACCACTTTCGACTAATTGGTGACAATTTTTTTGTGTTATCAAAATTAAAATCCCCAATGGTGGCCTTGCCAGTGTTAGAGTCACATCCAATTACTATGATAACCTAGCGAGAGAATCATTTCACTAGGTAGATCTTATTACTAGATTTTTACCTAATTTATAACTTTGAGTAAATATTTTCAAATTATATGTTAAATACTTGACTAACTATATAGACTTAAAATTAAAATTCTTAACTAGGTAAACCTTTAAATATGGTGCCAAGAATTCGTTCGCATCGCTGTCGACTGGAAGTGTGGCCAAAAGACTGGTAGCATTGCCACGTTATATGGCAATGCTTTTCCTGTATTCAAAGTAAAAGCCAGCCCTTAGGTCACTTTTACCTAAACATTAATTTACCAAAAACAAAAAATTGTAAAATTAAAGATACGCACTACCAACAAATATTTAGTAAATGATGTATCTAATACGAACGTAGTAGCTACGTGCTGGTGAAGCGCCCTCGTTACCTTCACCAAACAGTTGCCACGTTCAAATGAAGTGCTCTCGTGTCTCCGACATTCGCCTGATTACTTTACAAAGAGATCAATTTCTTTAATAAACCCAACGTTCATTGCGTAATGCGTAGCTGGAGGAGCACGAACCGAAGGTTCATCCGTCAAGTCGCTATCTCTCGACGAAGTAAATCGTCATACATCAGAAGAATATATTAGCCTACTACCACCGTTTGTTTCTGACGGCATTGTTACTAAGAGAGATAACCGGAATACGTAAACAAGGTCGATATATTAATAACAAGTTGAATTCAATAAAGATATTAACCAGTAGAAAAGTATATCACTAAGATTATGAAAAAAGAAACCATAGGCGGAATCAAATTTCAATTAAATCACGCTATTGAACGGGAAATGCTCACATTTAGCTTCAGTTAACCAAGGGACCAAACTGACAAAGAGCGACAGGAGATTGAAATGGTCAAGCTATACAAATTGTAATCGAGTTAATTATTTCGAGCCCGAAGGGAAGGGACCGCCATCGCCACGTCCCCAAAATTCATTACACTGGAATAAATAGGATTTGTACTGTGTAGCTATAGAAAGCTATGTAGTCCATGTTCATAGAATAGGGTATTGTCCCAAATAGAGTGGGGAGTGGGGGCTGGTGACGTCACTTGTCCGTAAAAAGTGTACCAATGCGTGACCTCACGCGAGTTTTCAATGCACTGTATCGTCTTCATTTTTTGTTTTCGTGAAAAGAAGTAAAAGACTCAGAGACTCAAAGCATTTATTTCAATTAGACCATTTACAGGCACTTTTGAATCGTCAAGGTCGGTCGGACAAAGATGTGAAACTATTTGCACGTTCCAAAGCGTAGATCTCAATAGAGAAAAATACGTGTCCAAGATTTTATCAGAAAAATACCCTATTGTGAAGGTTGTCGACACTTTGTAGATCTATAGATTTATGCGACACTTTCACTTGAAAGTTCAAATTCATTGAAATGACATCAAGAAGTTGAACCGCAGAGGGTGTTTAAATTTGATAATTTGTGGGCGACTGTCCAGACTCCTCTACAATAACTAGGGCGATGAAACCCTCTCGAAAGGAAATTGGGCGTAGTGAATAGTCTCTCTTTGAAGTTGTGAATAAGCGGGCTTATCAAATAATTGTAATGTTAATGTCTACTGGAAACATTGTTTTAGGTATTTGAACGCATGTATTTTACGCACGCAAGTATAGTTCGTTCATACACTGAGATCATAAAACAAGTTAAAACGTTAATTTGCTAATTAAATAAACTGTTTACAGCTTAGTCGAGATTATGTTGCATTATACTGGTAAAATACCACATAAAATCATTTTCATAATTTGTTTACAGAATTTCTACGTAGATTCATTTGAAACATGTCAGGCGAGTCAATTAGTTATTGAACTTAATTTGCTCATCTCCAACCAACATAAACTCGAATAATTAGGTCATGTGATGGTCGAAAATCAGTCGGCCAGCAACCCGTTAGCGGACTACCAAAATTGCTTAAAAAACAACAATTAAAAAATTGGTGTCGTCGCCGAAGGCCTGAAAAACTCTCTGGAAAGTTACTGGAGAAGGTAGTTAAAGTTAAAAGAATGGAATGGTAAAAAGCCAATGAGAAAACATTTTCCCAGCGGTGGGCCAATCAGTCAATCATCATCAGAAGTGGGACAATACAGGTAGATAAAAATAACAAACACCCGATGTGTTTAAAAAAATGTATATTAACCCAAGAATTTATTTGTAACCGTCACAGTAAAGCCTTCAATCTCGTAGCCGGGATGAATACTCTCTGAGTGAGAGCCAATTCATTGTTACCTAGTACACAACACTACAGACTCCTGTTTGAGAGCAGGACAATTCAACCAGGGAATTGTATTGTCCTTGGCTCGACCAAACACCAGCGAAAACATGAACGGAATTTCATTGAATTGTATTCCTAACATTTTCGAACAATGTAGGTAACTCTAGGATGTATATGTATGTGTAGTTTAGGTGTGTATTTATTATGTGTGGGTGTACAGCTAAGGGGTGTAACTCTCTGCCGGAGTCCGTTTCCTGATATATATAACCTGGGGAGTGCTCCATCGTCGACCGTATAATGCGAGATAGTGGTCAAACGCAATAAATGTGGTGGTACCCAGAATTGTTTCAACATTACATGCGAATCTCATTTTGGGGAGCTTGTGGCTAAATAATATCAACCGCAAGGATCGATCTTCAAGGTTAAGCAACGCTTGCCGAGGTCGGTATTTGGATGGGTGACCATCTTAACACATCGAGATTCCTCCGTGCCTCGAAAAACACGTTAAGCCGTTGGTCCCGGCTGCCATTTGTAGATCTTTGGCAGTCGTTACGGATTGTCAGAAGCCAGAACATCTGACACCAGTCTAGCCAAGAAGTACCGTGTCACACAATCAATGGGTTGTGGAGGTCTGGGAGGCAGCCGCTCCACGCAAAACACAGGTATTTAGCTGAATCCGGTTTGACTGGGAGCCGACCCCAATATAATTCCCGCGTGAATTTCTGAAACTATGCCAAGGAAACCGCTATAGCCTATATCCTATTCCAGCCTATAATCTATCTCTATGCTAAATTTCATCCATATCCGTTCAGCCGTTGTGGCTTGATTGAGTAAGGAAAATCCATCCAAACTTACAGATTTATAATAGAAGTAAGATTTATCCGAAAATATGTAGTGTTCTTCGTCGCAAAAAGCTAGCAATTTATTTTCGCTGGATCAAATTGAGTGGCTCGTATCAATCGGTTCTTGGCTCGGACTCAACTTCCTCCAATTATACGATCCATCAAGTATTGTGGTATCATTGGGATGTGGATTACTTGAACACTTCACTCGTAACCTCCTGGGTGGTTCTGCGCAATGTTTTTGTGGTAATGAAAAAATGTCTTGATGTTGTTAATATAATGTAACATAACGCAATGGAATTAAAATATAGAACATAAATATTTTCGTTTCAGAAGCGAGGCCATAAATATCTCAAACAAAATAATTATTTATGCTAGCAATTCATTTTCAATATAAAAGAAACCCTAAAATTGATATTAAACTTCCGTTAAATGAGGAAGCAAAATTAATTTTCATTCAAAAATGGTTGTCCCCGTTTCCTTTTTATAACAATGACAATCTTCCTAAAGTAACAGCTTTGTGGTGGGAAAATTATTTCGAATTTAGTAAATTTCTCGCGATAGAATAAATTACCCGTTACCAAGGTTTTTCTCGCTTTGTGATTGCAAGGTAATTTTGTTGGCGATGCATAAATCAATTACCATAAGCTTACAAATACATAGCTCTGTTCTATAATCGTCTTCTGTGTAAATAATCGAATCAACAATCGAAATGTTACGTTGCTTATCAATGGCCACTGGTAATGGTAATCATTGGTAATCACTGGCCCCATTTGTCAAAAAGGTGGACAAGGCATACTACCGCATGATTGAATAAATGAATCTTAAATAAAAGGTAAAAGTAAATGCTTTTCCATCTCATAACAGTAAACCCGGATCCGTAACATTCGGTGCGGACGTGACACAGCTTTATAGGATTTACCCGTCAGGCGCCGTCGAAGCTTCGGCTGCCATAACCGCAGGTGCGGTTCGTCAAAATAAACGTTTACCGCAGAACCCGGTCGATTCTGTAAACATGTCGAAGGCTTGGGTGAAGTGATCACGAGGTGAGCTGTCAATCCATATAATCAAGATGAAATGACAACTTACTTCGTGATCACGTGACATCTTGATTATATAGATTGACAGCTCACCTCGTGATCACTTCACCCAAGCCTTCCCTTCGACATGTTTACAGAATCGACCGAGTTTTGCGGTAAACGTTTAAATTTGAGTATGGTATGGATTCTATACTTTGCCTCTGTTAAGCCATCTTAACAGCGGCAAAGTCGAATATTTATGTAAATGAATGTTCAGGAAAAATGCTGCCCGGCTATGTAAGTCGAGTTTTGGCGATCAATATTAGAGCTAAGAATGTGGGACTATCCATTCGAGACTAGCCGAATAAAATACAAGATGTGCAGTAATTGATTCGGGCCAGCCTTGTCGTTCAACAAATCTTGCCGAACCGATTGTACCAGCCCACTTAAGTATGTAGCGCTCTTTACTGTCTATTTTCTAAAGAAAATTTTGACTGTGACGTGTCTACCAGTTGCCGCCGAGGCGTCTCGGTGCTCTGTGACGTGTACGGTCGCAGGTGCGTTTTGATAATAACCATTATATACTACGGAGCAATTTGCCGCACAGATCCTGATGAAGCGTGTAATTACACAGCTTCTTCGCTATTTTAAGAAAAATATAAAATTGAAGCAGTTTTGTGTGGTCTCGTTTAACGCAGTGTGAGCGCAATATATGTACATTGACTACTTTCTCAAAATAAACAGTAATATAAATAGGATGTGAGATTGTAAATAAATAAGTACCTATCAACATAAAATTTAATAACAATAATGATGTTACTTCACATATTCAAATATTCTAGAATTTGTAAGTTATAGGTATTGTCCTACTAGCTTGTTAAAGTCTACAAAGTGTTTCCATTCCCACCATAAACTGAATTTAAATATCATAACATAAGTAGGTAGCTGGGATGTACGTGGACTCTGGATGGCTTCGTCGGGACTTTGCTCTCTGTGCAGCATACCTCTATATGTGTACGACTGAAAAATAAAATAAGTATAACATACGTTTTACTCACAATATTTAAAATTTAAAAATATTTGCACTACACCCGCGACTTCGTTCGCGCGGTTTCAGGACCTACATCAAGAACATCAACGCCCCCTCTGCCACTAGGAGAAAGAAGACAAGCTTAACTTAGTAAAGGTCGTACAGCCGAAGTAACAGCTTAGTTCACGTAGCTTGCGGTTTGCACACAAGTACGAAAAACAAGCTTAGCTACATAGTACTAAGCTTAAACAAACTAAGCTTAAATCTACAATCAGCATTAGAAACAAAACACTTCATTAGCAGGCTGGTCCTACGTCTTCGCTGATATGACGCAAAACATAGGCCTCAAAAGAAACTACAAAGTTATCCTCACTAACACCACTGCGAACAAAACGCTATCTCAACTAACTAAACCTTACAGAGAAACTCATAAAAACTGTATGAAACTTGAGATTTTTCCGTCCGTAAGTCTCATATTGTACTCAAGGCAAACAGGAAGTCAATGAAAGCAAACACTAACTCACCCCGGAAGTGGGTCAACTGGAGATAGGGACCTAGTTCGTACAGTCAACTACATGGTAAAAATCTTGACAACTACTTTTTTGTAGTAGTAGGACAAGTTTGCTTCAATCACATTTGACGCACGCATAATCGTATAAAATGTCGCCATCTATCATATAACATAATTATGCTGTATTTGAGTGTTATGGGGTGTAAAGGGCTGAAACGCATTTAACGTTTTTTTTTTATATATTCAACCCGTAACGGGTGATCAGCGATCTTGTGTGTCTGCAGCAGCAGTGGTCTCACTCAGCAGCAAAAAGCCTGGGTAATTAATGAAACTCATTGAGATTTATTTTCCCTTTGAAGTGGACAGGGGGGTGTTCAATTTCGTGGAATGTCTACCTACTGAATCCGCGCGGACAAAGTTGCGGGCGAAGTGCCATAGATAGATAGATGATCGGCACCTCACACAGGCATCAACATACATGAACGAACTTTAAAAACCGATTTTAGTGCAAGTGCGTTAAAATTATTGTTTTAATGGTTGTCTAAATAGAAATCCTGTTTTATTTACCAATGTTAAATATCTCACATTCACGTATCTAATTGTTATTATTTGAAGTGCTTATCTTACGATACCAGACCGAAAGCAACCCGCCCTTTTGCGTTTGACTGTACATCGCGCGTCAGTATAGAGCGCATACCTTGAATGCAAGCATATGCCCTGGTCCAGGCAGTAGTCTAGTGTAGCGTCTAATAAAGGAGCGGCGAAGGTATTCTTTATTTTGTACTGGCTTTTGTTTATCTTAACTTTTTTACGTGAGTGTGATGCTTTCAAAACCTTTATGAGCTTCTTTTAAGGTGGGTCTTAGGATTAATATGGCCAAGACGAAGGTTTGCCACATCTTTAGTAATTTAAATCCTACGTTAAAAGTTGGAAATGAATCGTTGGAAATGGTTTATCTTGGCCATATCCATTTGGCAAAAACATCAACAAACGGAGGTATCGAGGAGAATACAGCTTGGATTGGCCGCTTATAGCAAATTAGATGACATTCTTAAGTAAGCCGAAATTCCGGAATGTCTGAAGTCCCGCTTCTATAACCAGTGTGTTTTGCCCACCATGACTTACGGGGCTGAGACATGGACGCTCATGCAGGAGGCTGTGTACAGAGAGAGCCATGGAGCGTTACATGCTTGGCATACGTCTAATTGATCGAGTTCCAATCATCGAGATCCGAAAACGACGAAGGTTTTCGACATCGGAAAAAGAATTGCGGAACTGGAGCTGGGCAGGACCTGGCAAGGCGCAAATGGTAAAACAATGAGATCCGAACTTTCAGTACGCATATCCCGTCTTTACCCGTTTCCTTAGGAATTTCGGGAAATCCACTCTTTCATGCCAAATTTTAGCTTTCCACGACTAGCAGTTACGGCTGTGCATTGTCTGTCAGTCACTCAGTCAGTCAGTAACGGCAGAGTTTTATATCTGTTGATATCTTCGCTTATAGAAATGGACGATGGTTGAGTAAATGGTAAAACAATAACATACGAACTTTTAGTAATCAAAAATTTTGAAATGACTGAAAATCAACTAAAGTACAAGTAATTTTAGTGACGCTACTGACCAAGACGTCACTTGGAAAGCCTTGAAAAAAAATATTATGCAAACTGCCAAGGGAAATATGCTACCTAAACCTACCATGAAGCCTTTCATATCTTCGGGAACAGCTGACATAATTCTTTGTGGATGTGAATTAAAGGGAAATTGATCTTACAAGAAAATAGAAGGTTTTATGACCAACTCAGCACAGAGGTCCAGAGAAGTAGCCGCAAAGATTATGACCAGTACATCAACAACATCCGTGCTGATCTCGAACAGAATTCTGCGAAACACGAGGCTAGAGATCTTTCCGGTCCAAGAGCTGACTAAATCTTGCAGTAAGAGAACCTGCACGATCAAATTCCAGCAGGTAGTGATGGCAATTTTGGACCGGAATCGATAGAGACACATTGTCCGTTTAAAGCGGTTCAGTGACCGCGATCCTCAGTAATGAGGAACCAACTGAAGAAGAAGACAAGTAGTTTGGTTAATTTCCATGCTCGGCGCAAATAAACTCTTTTTCTATTCTTCTTTAATTCTATTCTTTATTTTATATTATTCTTTACTCAAAAACTTAATTTGGAGACGTGAAAAATTTCATGGTAGTAACATCCGCAACGAATTTAAAAGGAAAACTATCACAGCTAAGTAGTTTACAAGTTAACGAGTAATACTCGACCAACCTATGAAAGGTAGTTGGAGAAGGATAAATATATAATATATGTATAAATATATATAAAAGAAAAATTAATAGATATTCTTACCGCATGCAAATTTCTTCATCACAATAACCCAGATGTGTTCTATGTATCGGTAAAACTCATAACTTCTACTTGATAAATAGCAAGCCCATGTTCCTAGAATATTATTTTTCACAGCGCAGCGCTACGCTACGCCGTCGATTCCTTTACTTACTTTCCCTGAGGACTTAGTTATCGGATAATGAATACTTTTCTGAAATGATTTTATTGGAAAACTGCAAACTTGGCAAGATTAAATTCTTTGAGGATGCTTATGGAAAAAAAGAAGGACAAACCCTTTTTGTAGTGTATTATAATTATATGTCTACATACTTATTAGATAACTGCTACTAACTGTTTAATTCTGAACCGATTACCTACTTTAACCGACTTCAAAATAAGAACTTTATAAATTCAGTTTCAATTACAAATGAAATTTAAAAAATGAAGAAATAAACAAGTAATTTAAAAAAATTTAACCTTGTTCAAAACTGTAATTTTAAATTACAGTTTGAACAAGGTTTATTTTTTTTAGTTATTAATTAATTAAATAAATAACTAATTTATTTAATTAATAACTAAAAAAGGAGAAATAAATGTTTTATATTTTAAAAAACCTTAAGTAAATATGGCAATTGATATACGGCTACCAAGTGACAACGTTTATTCCAAATATTAAAACTGGCACTGGCACCGCCCTCAAAAAATAGTTGGCATATTTACTTTAGATTTTTTTTAAAGATAGTACATTTTTTTCTCCTTTTTAATTGTAAATTTAATAAATTACAGTTTGAAGACAGTTCTTTATAATTATTACTTTTTTATTTATTATTGAGAGACTTGCGTTTGATCTCTATCGCACCTGATGGTACGCGATGATGTGGTCGGCGAATTAACTTGTTCAAGTGTTGTCTGACTTAAATGGGTACTTAAAGATGTAGCTATCAAAAAAACCAGACTCCGGCAGGGACATCATCCTGTAACTTGCGTTAACTTTATTCTCATAACCGGTCTAATTCCATAAAACATAAAGCCTGAAATCGTTCTTTTAACGTAGAGAAGACCTTTTCTTTTCCATAAACTTCTGACTGAAGGGTAACGGTAAAATAAAATTACCTTTCATATAATGGGATACGGAGGGTATATTATATTATAGATAAATAACTACGTTATTTCAGCAAGGAATGAAGGTAGAATTTACCTAGACAGTGTGGTAGCAACCTTTGCAAATGGTCCCCGAACCTATCGACCTCTACGGTCTCGACAGATATCTATAGAAAAAAAAACACAACTTTCCTTTTTAGAATGAAAAAAAAGAATAACAGAGACTAGTACGCTGAGGGCCGTGTTGTTCATGACAATGTAAAAGTACCTAATCATTTATTAGGAATAAATCCTGCACTATCGCAAACGTGCCAATTATTTAAACTCCCGATGTCTGAATTCAGAAGTTAAAGTTGAACATTTGTTTAACTGTACTTATCCTGAAAACCTTTCATACTTTGACATTAAAGTAGGGTTTGACACGTTCGTAACTCAAAATACTCAAATCAGTTACCGGAACTTAGAAATGTACCGGCGAAGCACAGCTGCGTCACAGTATCTACCTAACGACTCGTCTCCTTCCACATTAACAGAAATGATGATCCAAACGGAAATTGTCTCGATTCAATTTCCGTTCATGAAATCCGAAAAGGTTTTTGTCTGATATAAATGTTACCTGCAAACAAGTCAGTTGGTACTTTGTAACCTACTTGCTGTTTCACGAATCGCACGAATCACGAAGTATTTCTGACTATCTTAAGCTCACTGTTATGAAGTGTACTTCAGCCATGAGTTCTCGGTAAAGTGCTTCGTTTGAAGTATTATATCATTGTTATGAAAATATACTTTTGTATAGGTGACTCCGAGTGCAAGAAGCACTCACTTACATTGCAAAGGAACTTATCTTATATTAAAAAGAGTTGGTTTTGGCAACATTTGATAATTATCTTGACCCACCCCTGTTATTAATGACTTACTTTAGGTAGGTCAGGTTGGTCTTTTAAGAGGTAACGGAGCCCCTTCAATGTGCGGATGGTGATCACCGCGGTGGTTTTAGTGAGGTAAAAATCCCATACTCTCTGGTCTTTACCCCAAAAGTCCAGACGCCTTTAGAAGGTTTCCCCCCGAAATAAAAAATAAATAAAAAAGATTAGGTTTCATATGTATACATTTGGATTGGACGTTTTCAAACAGCTGCCTGGTATGAAAAGTATAGATACAACATACATACACACACACACACACATATATACATTGTATTCTATAAAGTGGAATATGTGCTCGAGGTGTTCATTGTTTTCACAATTCTCGAACCGACTATTTTCTATTAAGTAATCTTCTGACGTCATTCATTTAGTCTAGTCTAGCCCTTATCACACCCCACGCCTTCTTCCCACGCGGTTTACGAATTGAATAAAAATCGACATTGGTTCATTATCATAATGTAAGCTTAACCATCATCACCCTCCCACCACTTCCCGTGGGTGTCGCAAGAGGCGACTCAGGGACTCACCAGAGAATGGGCAGCAGCATTCTCTGTGCACTGCGATCACCAACGCGCCTCCCAAGCGTGGTTATCAAGCAACCTTTAACACAGCAGACACACAATGACCAGTCGTAGTTAATACGAAGCTGTAAAAAACCAAGAGATATTACAAATTATTTCGAGTAAGTAAATCAAAAGAACCAAGACAAATAATGATAGAATTGATTGGATTAAACACACATGCGTCAATATATCGCTGCTAATGGAAATATATCAGACAGAGATGTCTCGGTGTCATCAAAGGGACAGTGATAAATTGCATGCGTATTCTGGCGTATCTTCGGCAAGTGAATCTCGGCACGTAATCCGTCTTCGTCTTTTCTACTTGATATAAACAGAGATGTGGGGCCTTGAGTAAATTTGGTTTTTATATGCGGTCGTGAGGAGCACGCCGGCGCCAGATCTATCAAGATCGTCTACCTATATTTATTTCCAAGTTATCTCTCTTTTGTACATTGCGTAATGCATCAAACATAATTAGATTTAACTTACTTTCTTGTCAATGAACATTATGTTCAATTTCATACGATATGATGGGAGGTAGGGTAACATTAAACACATCGGTTTAAGTAACATTTTACTAATTGTACTAGAAACACAAATTTAAGACATTTACGTAGCAGATAAACGTGAATGATAATGCTTAATAACTGAAGACAATTTTGAGAACACCAATGTTTTAACGTCCTTAGCGAATAAATAATCGACGTGATTAAAATGAGGATACGGCACTTGATACACTTCCACTACGTTTTGCAGTCTCTTGCGCAGAGCCTCTGTATCGTCGAACGACACTAACCAGTCGTTGTCACTATAAAATAATACGATTGGCGTACTTATTTTCTCCACTGGATACTCTGGGGGTATCTTAGAGCCATACATTTCAACATTTTTCATATCTCCATAGTCAAACCTTCGAAATTTACCCGATAACACAGCTTGCGAATAATGTTCAACTTGTTTGGTAGACGCACCGGACGGCTGATGAGAGAAAATAACTGGCAACTGAGTAATATTCATCTGAGCAGCATCGAACCCACAGAACAGGAACATTATATTGCTACAGATGATTTCCGCGAGCTCTGCTGTACCGCATACGATCGGCCTAAAATGTTTCACTAAATCATTACTCGGCAAGAACTCGTAGAAACCCATTTCTTTTACAAGCGAAAACAACAATTCCGGATGGAACAGCGTTATGATCTTCAGAAAGTTGAGAAAGGGACTTTTTATATTGGGTATCGCAGTGGGAGCTGATAGCGCTACCATCAGAGATATTTTATCGTTGTACGCCTGTAGTTCAGAGGACATGACGAAGAAAGCTGTGCTGCCCTGGGAGTGGCCCACGTAAATCAACTGCGTCTGATTCCTCGTGTGTAACACGTGGTCTATCATCGCCGGCAGGTCGTAGCGCCCGATCTCATCCCAGCTGAAGTCCCAAAATTCGAACGTAGAGGGTATTTTAGTCTCGTGTGCCCTCGAGTGTTTGTTGCCGCGAGCGTTTCCCATCCACACGTCATATCCTTCGTTAGCCAGTAAATAGGCCATTCCGCTCTCCGTGCCCGCTGTCACCCAGTCGTCGGAGCAGCCTAGCAGTCCGTGCATTAAAAATACGACAGGCCCGTCACTAGGGATCCTCACCATGGTTACAATATATCCATCTTCTGTTTTAACTTTGTGTTCCTCCACGGGGTATCCATATTTAAATATTAACTGAGAAATATTTAAATTCACGTCTTCATTATTAAGACCAGATTTATACTGTTGTAAATCGCCTACAATCCTCGTACTGTCGAATTCATTAGAATCTTGAGTGAATTTGAGATAGTTGTTAAATTCCTTAATGTCAAATAATTCACGATCACGTATTTCGTAGCTACGTGCCCAGCATTTAAAATAAAGAACACATATTGCAAATATAACTATTTTGATCATCTCGGTCACTGTTTCTATTTCTTACATCAAAATGGAATACTAGCGTTAAAAAAATCTGGACGCTATTTATATAGCTCCATTTATCTACTAGATATCATAACAGGACTATACCAAAATGAAAGCTTGGTGGGTGTAGTCTGTTGTTGGAGCGTAAGTAAATCATTCGTGATCGTGTTATCAAAATGCTAATTCGGAATATATTGAGCAGATGAGGACATTTATGGAGACAAATGACGACTGTTGTACACTCGGATTTAATAATCTACGACTGTTGATTCCAGACAATACCGATTAAATCTACCATAAATAAACATAATATAGTAGAGCTAACAGTTTCTATTACGGCTTCTGTTTGAATATGTCTCTCTAACTGTAAACAAGAATGAACGGCCCACAATTTTTTATTTTTGGACCGCTTAACCAGATTGTTTAACCGAATCAATAGAATTTAAATTTAACAAGATAATGATATGCCTATGACCATAAATTCTTATAACATTTATTTTATTTATAAGTATTAGCACAGGCTCCTATACTAAAACCGCGACACCTACATAGTAACTGTTACTTAAGTACTCTAGTAGACTTGGTGCTTCGTAAAGGGTAGCATAAACTCACTGAACAATAAAAGGCAAATGGCGTAATATGTCGAAGTGTTGTTACGACTTGCCGCCGGCTTTCATTTTATAGACGGTCCCTATAAATAGCCAGCTTTTATCTCCCATGCAATATAAAGCTTCTTGGTCCCCACAATGCCCTCGTAAATGTTAATAAAACTTACGTTCATCCTACTTACTTTAATATTTAATACTACGAGAGAAGGGCAAACGTTTTGCTCTGCGTACAGCTCAAGAGTGGAACAGCTGGTGTCTTTGTTTTTGATAGCTACGGCCTGGGGGTCTTAAAACAAGAGTGAATACGTTACTTCTAGACAACCGTACTCCATCGCTGCTAATCTACAACATCATCCCTTATCATCAGGTGAGATAGTGGACAAACGCAATATAATAAGAATTAGGTTTAAAAATACAGTTTTCATGGCATCGCGCCTGTATTCTCGAAGGCCATCTTGGCCTTTTCACCCATATTTATATGGTAACATTTTATAGGAGCAAGTTTATTCCCACACATCTTCAAACTCTGGCCTGCTATAAGTAGAGAATTTTCTTACTAAGACTAAAGCTGCTCTTTGGGGAACTGTTATTACAAGTCGTCCTATGCCGCTGTTTTTGCTGCCAGGTTTGACTACTTTAATTATGTAGGCCCTACAAAATTATATTTCTTACTAGTTATAGAAGTTTTGCAAACAGTACAGATAAGTTGTACGAGAGTAAGTACATACACTGCGCCTCATTAGCAAACGAAATGTTTGAAAAACTTATAATATAATCAATTTGAACACCATAAAAGTTTCTAGAACAAAAACAACACTTTTATTAGTAGGTATTCTTTTAAGAAAATACTCAAACTCGTTTCAATGAACCGGCAACAAGGCAACTGCTGGTGTTCAAGAAAAACTACTAAGTCGAAAAAAGTCTAGTCTTATACACTTCTTTTTGTTTGTTTCCAAACACCATTAGTGAAGAAGATCGAACACTGTCAAACGATTTACTATCCAAGCATATACATATAACTTTTTTTTTTTTAAGCATAGGGAATCATCAATCATCAATCTCTTCCGCTCTGGGTGGAGCGGAAGGGCGTGTCAGACTCTTACTGACTAAAACCCATCCGTGTTCCTTCTAAAGCACTTTGCGTTCCAGGGCCGCGGTGACTCTTTCGAACAAATTCCGCAACCCTGGATATATACATATAACTTGGAACCACAATATGACACAGTTTGACAACAATCATCTTTTCTCAAACAATTCACACGAAGTTTGAAGAAACTGGAGTGAAATATTTATCGAGAATCGATGCTACGGGTTCAATGTGTTACATTGTCGGCTTACTTGCAAGAATTTCCAAGAAAATTGCAAAACGATCGTCATATGAGCACATTTTCCTTTGTGCATTTTCTTTGGGTTGCAGATCTTCTTAGCATGTCGATGGCAAATAGACTTATTAAATTTTATATTTGGACCAGTACTCAGCAACGGCAATACCATTCGCTGACGCAGCCATTAGGTCCTCAGAAGTACAGGAGACAGAGCATTCGGCGCAAGACAAGAGGTGGGCCATGGACTGCGGAGCGACGCCACATTAACACTGAAGATCGGAGCCATCCCAAAACTCCCACTAAGCTGTCGTTATAGGTACTCGTTACTTGTCATTGACTTGTAGAGTCGCGGAATTTGTTCGAAAGAGTTGGAACGCAAAGGGCATTTGGAGAAACACGAGTGGGTTTTAGTCATTAAGACTCTGACACTCCCTTCTACTCCGCCCAGAGCGGAAGGAGTCGTTTGATGAATTTCCATCCTAAAAAAAAGAGTTTTCAAGTGGGCCATCTAGGCCAAATTTGAAACTATGGGCAAAAGCGAAAAGTACTCAAATGAATCTCGGGCCCAATTTTGATGAAAACTAAAACAGTATATTATTTTTTTTTTAAACCAATGATGCAGTTTTAGATTTCACCCTAAGTGGGACCAAGACCACCAGGCCCACTTCAAAATTTCAGCCTGTATATATAGCATACTAAATTAACAGCAACCATGCTGTTACTAGCCATAAAGCCTAGGCATTCATTCATAATACCTATGTTACATACATATATGTGAGATTTGTATATCTACTAAATATACTTCAGCCATAATGGATCCCCTAGGTGATTGGGTATATGTTACAGCTTAGATATATTCAATAGAGCGCTAATGGGTTTGGTGTGTTTGTAGAACCTTTTAAAACATTGATATACATAGTTCCAAGGTTTAGTATTGTTTCTTGTTTAGACAAGCTTTGCATCAATCATGTTGTGAGGCTCTTTAGGTACCTAAATAGAATATACTTGATTGTACACCAAAATAGTTCTTTATGAATCTAACCATGCATAGTTATAAAGCGAAATTGAAGTGAGCTGTCATTCAACCTGTAATGGGGATTGACAGCTCACTTCACATTATATTTTTCTACTCATTGTATAGAATAAACTGAGTGCCAAGTCTACTAATTTTCAAGCAACGTTCGCATTTGCATCTCAGATGCAATCTGTCAAAAATGTATGAAATATGTTTTGTAGCTTAAAGAAAATCATACAAATCAATTCATAATTGGCGGAATGATCTCGTATCAAACACAAAAACAAAAAAAACATACAGTCGAATTGAGAACCTCCTCCTTTTTAGAAGTTTGTTAAAAATAGTAGTAGTGGCCCTCAGGTCATACGGCAAGTCGGGATCAAATTTTTCAACATTAACTAAAAAGAACTATCAATAATCCGTAGCTCTGCTGCAGTTCAGAATATAAAAACTTTCATATTACGAAAGACTATTAATCTTCTTCAGTGTACGACCCGGGAGAGTATCAAGTGTCATAGAGTAAGCACTCAGCTTAATTGAGCGGTGTCAAGTGGCGCGAGGGATATTAAGTTTCACGGATTGCGCCTCATCTTCACTTACAACTTCTTACGTAAGAATCTTCTTTAGAAACGTATCTTGGTAAGTTTCTTGGTGTAGTTACTAAGGCTTATACTCCAAATGATAGCAAAATCTCCGCTCGATTCAGAAACCATCGAGCTATAACTTTTACTCTGATGTTACGAGGACACGAGGTGGAGTCGAGTTGGAGGACAATACTTAGAATATAGGGGTAAGGGCCGATTACAGAATTTGGAGTTAAACGTAGATATCGAACCCTCTTTAATGCCAAGTTTTAAAACTAGAGTTTGGCAAATACCGACTCTCATTGAAATTCTTAGGTAGGTAAATTTAGAAACCAAAATAAATATGTAGTTTTGTACGAGGCTATAGGCAGTTATTAAAATAAGACAAATTAACTATGCCCCGTCATCCACCATATTGTTCGATAAACAGCTAATCACGTAGACCTACCTAAAACAGTCATTAAGCTATCAGCCAAATTACATGTTTTTTTCTTGCCCCATAACCTATGAGATAAAAATCCAGAAATTACTGCATCGCATCTGTTCAACGATAACTTTTAAACTTGTGAAACAACAAAAAATATGAACCTTTAATTGGCTCGATGTGGGTTAAAGGCCGCTCTAGAGAGAAAGAATTATTAATCACCACGATTTCACCCATATTACTTGGTTTCCTACAACTCAAAATCAACAGTTTGTGGTTCCCTTACAGATAATTAGTGGCTCTCTACACAATGGCTCACGGTTGGCAGCTCGCTTGCTCACAAGGGACCAGGGATCCATCAACTGAGGCAGTAATCTATCAGGAGACGTTAAAGTATGTCCAACATCGGTCATTTTGTTTAAGTTGAATTAACGAGATTTTGGTCATTTTTCTTTTGAGAAAAATCCAAACAGAAACCTACGGTTTGAATTTGATTTTCGACTGAACGGTTTTTGATGCGATTTAGATACTTAGAACACTTTTTACAGTTCATGACCATAACATCTTTAAATTAACAGCACTAGGTTATGTCCCGAAATATCAATGCATTTGTTAATGAATATCTCGACATTGATTAAAATAACAATTAACAGAAAAGCATTAACAATGTTTTGAGTAGGTACTCGAACACATGTTAATGCTTTCCACTTCAATTTGTGTCGTAGACGTACAGACATAAAAGATATGACATAATTAGGTACTTTAAACTATTTTCTGTCAGCGTTATCAACAGTTTCGAAGTCGTAAATTACTCCAAGGAAATTAGGAACGTACTTCCAGGATAAAAAATAACATATTATGACTATCTCCAAAGTCCAATCTATCATCAAAAATGATTTCGCGGTTAAGGCGTGAAAACGTAATAAAAACCGGCCAAGTGCGAGTCGGACTCGCGCACGAAGGGTTCTGTACCATTATCTATAAAAACGGCATAAAAATCACGTTTTTTGTATGGGAGCCCCCTTAAATATTTATTTTATTGTTTTTAGTATTTTTTGTTATAAGTAGCGGCAACAGAAATACATATCTGTGAAAATATCAACTGTCTAACTATCGGTTCATGAGATACTGCCTGGTGACAAACGGACAGACGGATAGCCGGACAGCGAAGTCTTAGTAATAGTGTCCCATTTTACCCTTTGGGTAGGTACGGAACCCTAAACACAAACCAAGTAACTTTCGCGTTTATAATATTAGTTTAGATACCTAAACAGAGGCAACGATGTAATCATTCAAGTTATCATTTGAATGTACCTAACCTAATTCAGTTTCCCGTATGGAATCTCTGCCTTACGACCTACTTTTAGGTGAATCTACTTTGAAGTCAAAAGCGAGCTAAGTTTCCGTCTAGATAGGTAAATGTGTTCCACCTTCGAGCTTCGCGCGCGTCTCCGCCTGCCGTCGTGAAATGAGACCAAACTAACCTCGTTTTCACATTGCAAACTTTTGCATAAGGTTCGATTTTAAGATTCTTCACTTTTCTTCTTAAAGTTTCTTGAATACTAAGTTTGTTTTACGTAGGTAATTTATTATTCTTTCTATCTTAGTATGTATGAGCAAGTGGATTCTACTCGTATCGAAGGTAACTATGTATTTATTTATCCAGTGCCATTACCTTCTCTCCCGCGAAAAACTCACAACAAAAACACAAAACAAGTTCATTTGGACAATGAGCAGAGCTACTATGAAGTCTTAAAACGATCATGATTCCGCTCTAAGAGGGAGACGGAGCTATACATAGCACTATCCGTCATAGTAGGGGTGCGGCTAGTTAGGATTGAAATAAGGCCGTTACGATTCACCTATACCTATAGTTGCTGTTCAGTGTAACCACGTTTTAATACAAATCGGCCAAGTGCGTGTCGGGCCACGCACAGTGTACGGTTCCATGGTTAACCGTCTTCTAAATCATGCCAGAAAAAAAGTTGCACTTGGTTTTAAGTCATTGTCTATGGGGTTATTACGAAATTTTTACCTAATCTGTTAGATTTTATAAGTTGGTCGACTATTACCTACTCGTTAACTTGTAAAGCCTACTTAGTACTGATAGTTTTCCTTTTAAATTCTTTATGTGTATGTGCTACTACCATATTTTTTTACGTCTCCAAAAACAACTGCCAGGGGGAATGGGAGTGACAGGGACTTGACTAACAAAAATTAGCACTTAAATTTAAATATAACTAGCTTAATATTTCGCAAACGGATCGTTGGATTAAAAAGTAGTTTTCGTACACCTTACATATTTTTAAACGACCTATCCAACAACACCCCGCACCATGAAATAGATGATAAAAAGAATCACTGCCACTTTACGTGTAGTACCGTGGACAGACAGACAGATGGACGAGGCGAAACTATAAGGGTTCCTTTTTGACTACGGAACCCTAAAAAGCACGCAAGCAAAGTATCCAAATGCAAGTACTAAAGTACCCGTCTCGCAATAGCTCGTGCCTACGATGAAATTATTCCTAGATGTTTATACCGTACCATCCCTTGTTTACCCCGTTCATTTCATAATTAAGAGAACCCTAAAAGGGTTTTATACGCTTGGCTCCTATTTAATAATTAATTGCTTTTCACAACACCACCAAATTAAATTAAATTGTTACAAGCTTAATGTAGCGGTGTATGTTTGCTGTAGGCACCCACCCTACTTACAGGGTTTCAGCATAAATAGTGTCACAAAATATGAGTTGAATTTGTAACATATAGTAGGTATCTAACTAACACAAAACCTCACAGTTTTCATATTCAATAATGTATCAAAATCAAGCTTTGAAAATTAATAATTTTCCACATTTCTCTCGTCTCTATCCATAGAGATCTCCTGCAAACTGCTGAACCTGCCGTATCCCAGGCAAACCGGGCCAAAGCCAAATTGGGTAAAACGCCAGGCCGCACTGCCTGAATAGCGCATTGTCCCTCTTGAAATTGTATCCACGTCCATATAAGAACAGGTTGCATTCTATGTTAATTCTAGCCTATTCAACAGAATGAACAGAAATGTTTTGTTTGATTGATTGATTGATGACCGTACCTATGCGTATGCAATATCATTGAAACGTTGTTGTGTTTTCCCCAGTAGACTATGTATCTACCCTTTTTTTTTTTTAAGGATGGGAAATCATCAAATGACTTCTTCCGCTCTGGGTGGAGCGGAAGGGCGTGTCAGACTCTTACTGACTTAAACCCATCCGTGTTCCTTCTAAAGCCCTTTGCGTTCCAGGGCCGCGGTGACTCTTTCGAACAAATTCCGCAACCCTGGCAGGGTATCTACCCTACACACAATGTTGGTGCCCACTGTGATAGTTGTTCGCTAAAGGTAACCGTACAGCTTAAATGGCAAGAAAACAGTTCTGGCAGGTTTTGAACGCCTATGCCAAAATATTTGTGCCTTTTTTTCAGACAAACTGTGGACGAAATATTTCCCTAATAATGACTGTTTTTAATGTGTAATCAAATGTTTTTATGCATGGCTGTCTCATCAGCAGTCAAAGAACGATGCGGACAATGGAAATTACTCTCACTGTTTTTCCTTAAATTTAATTACACATTTTTGTTTGAAATTGTCCACGTTCACACAAAAGGACTCGTGTTTGTGAATTGCATTCCACTTTTTAATTTTAGCAACAATCATAATGTTACATAGTATTCCATTACAAAGTTAACGGTAATATTGTAGCTGCTCAATTTACTTGGGTGTTATGATTCGTGACGCTCATTTCCAGAAGTACAAAACCTTCATGTAAGCGCCCATAGAATAGCTAGGGAAGTACCTACTGAAATTTTTGAATGATAGCTTGAAATAACCATAAACAACTTAAACTATGACTGAACTCAATGGATTATCTCATAGATTAGGTACTCTCTTCGCATCTTAACAGAATTGGTGTCTCACAATCTACCTAATAGTCAACCCATAAAATTAGTTATTTGTAGGAACTTTTAGATGCTGTAAGTAGGTAGGTAGATACGTTTACAAAGCCTTTCAGTCTCGCATTGTTTCATGGGATTTAAGAAATTAGTACGTTTAATGGACGAGGTCTGTCAAAGGTTGGCAAACTCTGCATTATTGTTTTTTTTTACGATTTTCATTTTCATTTTCAAACTTTTCAGTTTTTAACAGAAAGCCTTATCATGAAAATAGTACTTTGTGGTTTTATAACTTTAATAAATATTTTAAACTGCACCTATTGCATTTCTAATGAGATAGTGTTACGCAATTTAGGAATCGATATGCCAGCAATCCTAAAGGAATTAACAGCAGTCATCGATATTTTCACTAGTCCAAAACTACCTGATAATGAAGACGCGGATTTAAATATAACACAGTTGACAGCTAAGTATGGGTACCCCGTGCAAGAACATCACGTGGAGACGGAAGATGGTTACATTCTTACCATGTTCAGGATCGAGAGGAAAGGCCCAGCAGTTCTGCTGATGCATGGGTTATTAATGAGTGCTGATGATTGGGTGACCGCTGGACCCAGCGACAGCTTGGCATATCTGCTAGCAACCGCAGGTTACGATGTCTGGATGGGAAACGCTCGAGGAAACAAACACTCGAGGCAGCACAAGACCATGTTACCTGACACTGAACAATTCTGGAATTTCAGTTACGATGAAATTGGACGCTTTGACTTGCCAGCTATGATCGACTACGTGCTTAATGCTACTAGTAAAGAAAAATTAGCGTACATTGGACATTCACAGGGTACTACAGCTTTCTTTGTGATGTGCTCAGAGAATCCGGTTTATAATGATAAAATTACGATAATGATCGCACTAGCGCCTCTAGCTTGGACGGAGCATATCAAGAGCCCACTAGCCAGGATGGCAGCTCCGTTTAACTACTACGATATGGCACTTGTGAAATTATTTGAAATGTATGAAATATTGCCAAAACCCATGAAGCATTTATATTCTAAAACTCCTCTGTGTGAATTAGGTAATGGTGTTGTGTGCACCACAATTTTATTCTGCTTTTGTGGATTTGATTATGAACAATTCAATAAGGAGAACTTACCCGTGATTTTTGGGCACATGCCTTCTGGCGCATCCATCCATCAGTTTACACATTATTTACAAAACATGATGTCACGATCATTTAAAAGATATGATCATGGCGAAGACAAGAATAAAGAAGTATATGGATCCCGTAAACCTCCGAAATATGCAGTCGAAAACATTACAGCTCCTCTTGCGCTGTTCTATAGTGACAACGATTGGTTCTCTGATGTAGAAGACGTTAACACTTTAAAGAACAAGTTACCCAACGTTATAGATTTTTATCATGTGCCTTTCAAGAAGTTTAATCACATTGACTACTTATGGGCAAAGGATGCTAAACGTCTTGTGTATGGAAGAATTTTAGAATTACTCAGATTTAAACCTAAAAACTTGAAGACATTGTAAAGAAACATATTTACCAATGAATAGTTACGGTACCGTTGGGTTAGAGGTGTTTTTCAAAGGAGACCACAAATCGGTAAACGTATAAATGGTGGGTGGGACGCCCTCAGGCTAAGTAGAGCAACGAACTTCGCAGGGTGGGTGAAACCAGCTGGATGAGAGATGAGATAAATGGCGTGCGATTGGTGAAGCCTATGTCCAGTGGCGGACTGCTATAGGCTGATAATAATTAAAGTTTAGTCAATAAAGAACAGTTTTTACAGAAATTGTGTATCGTTGAAAATTTATGGTAGGCTCGTGTTTAGGTTAACCAGCATTAAAGGATTACCTACAATTCATCATTTGATCTCTACAAAGGTAGATATTAACTTAAGTTCTAGGTTCTTCAGGTTAAAGTTATATCACTAGGTACATACTTTGTAAACGAATCGTACCTACTAGATATTTATTTCCAAGTTTTTTCAGAAAAATAGGCAGGTACCTGCTAACAATTATACGAAACCCATCCCAACACCCAACCTCTTTTTTTGTTTTATGACTCAACCCTTCGAAAAGTTTGTATCTACAAACATTAAAAAAACTCAAATTTTTTGGTATTCTGCCCACACTGATAGGGAGAATGGGAAAAGAATGCCCAAATGACTCCTTACCTAATGAACTTGATGCAACAATTTTAAATGTCTTTAGGTTTCCTTAGTTATCTGGAGAAACTTAACAAAGGTCAGCCGTCCCCCAATTCCTATGACGTGGATGTGTCATTGCCATCATAAATCCATTGTGAAAAAAGGATAGTGCTATTCGTACTCTATCTATAGATCCTCCTCTCTCACACATCTCAAAATCAACGGAATGAATCAACTCGCTGCGATCAATAAAAACTATAATAGCTCTTAACTACAAACGCCTGGCAACAAAACACATTAACCACTTGAATCGCTACGGTTAACAAGTTAAGCTCCCTTGATAGTAGTTACCTAAACCGTTTCAGATATTTCATGACTCCACGAGCCACGATAGGATGTCAGTCACGTAGTTACCCCTGTGTGACACTCAGCGGAACATTACGAATTTAACGATATCCCATTTACCAACATGTTCACGCTCATTTTTTTACGTAACACACTCAATATGTCAAGTATGTTCCTATGTATCTACTTCACTTTTTTTTTGTTCCTTCTAAAGCCCTTTGCGTTCCAGGGCCACGGTGACTCTTTCGAACAAATTCCACAACCCTGGCAGGCTCTGGCCGTGGCGGGCCCCATCTCCTATGCTGACTTCTCTTTGAGACATGTATCTACTTCCCTACCACTTGAATAAGGACAGGATCGAGGATAACAATTATTTAGGAAGGTTCCTTCCTGCGCTTTCAGCGAATCAACATGTAAGTAGTAGATGTAGGCACCTATTTCATAGACATAGTTCCAGCAATAGCAGTTCTTCTCCCTTGATGGGCTTCCTGATTTTCAATTATAATAAAATAACCTTAGCTCCCAGAGCTCCCAGATTCTCTCAGTAACAAAATATGATAGAGTAGTGTTAGTATTTACTTTGTACCTAAGCATATCTCACATACCTGCTGGCTTGGGCCAACGGCCATTTTTTTATAATTAGGTAAGGTCTGGTTCTGGGATCTGGGACTATAAGGTAACACATTCTCATACAAAGAAGGAACGATGTGAATCACGACTGTATTCCCCGAAGGGAAAGGCCTTGTACCTTTAATCAGTAGATCGACATTTCGCTAGTTATGTCTAAGTCGGCTATAAAAGGGAGCGAGCCTAATGCTATCAAATGGCCACAAGTCCAGACTCCGGGCTGCTACGAAGATATTACAAATGGAAGAACTCAATAATAGGCTTGTGACTACCAAACTAACGAGTACGAGGCAGTATAAATAAAACATGCACACACATACATACATTCAAAATAATATTTTTGTACAACTTCGTATTCAACTAGAAGCGTTTGATTATGCTCTTAACCACTACGAACTTTAGGTACCTAGGGGTTTAATGAGTAGGTTATCTGATAGATAATATTCAAATTAGTTTACCTGACCTTCATCAACAAATCCAACCCAACTCAATCACGTCATAATCTTAGTACCTACGTAATGTTTCCAAACGTTCTAAATTCTGTTATGGCCAGCTCCCAAACAGCCATCCTACTTGTAATTAATTGCCGTCAACCGTCAAGTTATGCAAATTAATTACAAACTATAACGGCGCGTCTGTTCATGGCAGCCAGTGTCACATAGAGTTGCAAGTGTACCAACATTGGTATTGGCAAACTGTCTCGCTGTCTGTCCGTAGTGTTGACAATTCCGTCCGCCCCGTCGATGTTTGGTAAACTTTTCCTGCAAAGCGCAAACTAACTGCACGTTGCGAACCAGTACAACAGAGGAACAACAATATCGTACATGGATATCCTCCCCTACATTTATGTAGTTACCTATCTCTGAGAACAAGTTAGGCAGGTTATTAACCAGATAGTTCAATTTTCCAAAAACATACGATGAATACCTAATAAAACCTCATAAAAAAATTACTTTTCAATGTTTTATTACACAGACTGGCACTTGCCCAATTTTTACCCGACTGCGCCAGAAGAAGGGTTATGTTTTTGAATTTTATGTAATTACCTACCTACCTATGTTGTATGTCTTCAAAATTTATCCTATCGGTGGGAAAGGTATTAAAATTAAGGGCTCGCGGGGACGATTTCAAAAATGTAACTCACTAAAATGTAGGAAATAAAAAAACCCGACCGTCAAAAACATCTAAAACGTTCAAACAAGTCACTTTTCAATCACTGTAACGCAGTTGCCCCTGTTGGTGTCATTCATTTTACTTCTACACTGATTTGATGCTAATAAGTTTTTTTTTTTAATTGTTTTCAGCTGTCTGTGTCTGTGTGTGTGTTAGGTAGGTATGTAAAAAATAATGCAATTTCAGGAAGACAAGCAACTGTTTTTTAACCGACTTCAAAAAAAGTTCTCAATTCGGTTGTATTTTTTATGTTTGTTACCTCATAACTGCGTCATTTACAAATCGATTTCAAAAAATATTTTTTCATGTGAAAGGATATGCGTTCGGATTGGTCGCATAGAAATTAACCAAAATCGGTTCAGTAGTTTGGTTTTTAAATCAAAATAGCTGGGGAAAACAGAAAATATACCATCCAAGTAAACGAAATTGCGTGTTTTGCTTTCCTGTGACTTTCCAGTGGTGTTGTTAAATGTCTACCACTACAAAGTGGTAAAATAATTCAAAAAACCCAAAATATACAACCATACCTATCTATACAACCGTACCTAGTTTAAAATAACTTTAATTTCTAAAGTCGGTTTAAATTACGAAGAAACAACCAAAAACATCGACTTCCAAAATTAAAGTTATTTCATACTTTGTAGTGTTTTTTTTATTTGGAAGTCGGTTGTAACTTTTGTAAAAAATTGTTTTGTACTCTGAGACACTGAGTGATATTATTTATTGTTATAGACCCTCGGTACTGAGACTGACACTATTATCTGCTAATGATTTATAAATACAGATTTAAATAATGACATATTTTGTAAGCAATAGTCATGAATAAACATTTACATTTTATCCAAACATAATAACTACATTCACTTTGTTTTTCAATTTCAAAGGCAGTTTAACGTACGCTCATGCCCGAGCAAGTTCACTCCACTCGACGAAACTGTGAACGTTTCTATCTGTCAATGTCAATCGCGAAACGTCAAGTTACATTTGCTGCTGTAGTAACTAGTCAGTAGAGTTCATTATGGGTTATCAATAATGATAAAATTTAACTCATGTTTGCGCAAATGAAAACATATTATATAGTGTAATCGAAGGAATAGTTGGTTTTTCAATTCATTATTATGTCCAACATACTAGTAAAAACGTGTTTTTATTCATTACCGAAAAATCTTAGCAGACTTTCATCATATGGTTTTGTGAATCCAGTGCAAGCGGTTTACGGAAAAATCTACTCTAAGGTACTATAATTGCTAACAATTTGTTTTGTTGTGTACCTGCTAGTTTCATTGCACGCTCCATGCTTTTAAACTGTAGAAGTTGGTTAGGTTAACTTGGCGTAATATCTGAGGTTGTGACTAGGTTACTTTTATACATTTATTGTGTAGATTATTCCATTCCGTAAGTACTAACCTTCCGTACATAAGTATATTTAAAGAATGGCGAATACTTAAATTATCTTGTTTAGTTTATAATTAAGTATTATTAGAAACGCGCGCGTTCGATACGCACATATATACGTAAGTGCAATAGCTGTTAGGGAATAAGTACTGCCAACTTTTGTTTTTGATTGCATTATCTAGTTATCAGTCTGAGGTCAGCGTTTCTCCTTTATATTACAATATAACGTTTGATACAATTCAGTGTGTATTCTTGTTTTGTAAGGACACAGTGTCTTGAAAAAGTACAAGCCCACATTTATAACAACAAAAGAATTCTAATTTAAATTAAATTGAGCTTAGAGTATTATTGTAACATTAAAAAAATCAGTTTTATTTAACAGCTGTGATAATATTTCAGACTTCCTATTTAAATAGACAACTACATAGTAGTCCAACAATGAGTAGCTCAATTATGAATGGAAACCTGTGGGACACGGACCCTGAGTTGTACGCCATCATCAAAAATGAGAAGGAACGTCAGCGAGCTGGACTGGAGATGATTGCGTCTGAGAACTTCACTTCTCTTCCAGTATTGCAATGCCTGAGCACATGTCTGCACAACAAATATTCCGAGGGCATGCCCAACCAGAGGTATAGTTTCTTAATGTCATATAACCTTGAACAACACTTAGCCATGATTTTCATGCAACTACTATAAACTTATAAAGAATTAGTTTAACCAATAAGTTGAAATTAAATTATTTTACTAATGAAATATGTTTTTATCTCAGGTATTATGGAGGCAATGAATTTATTGATGAAATTGAAATCCTAGCACAAAAGAGGTCCCTTGAGGCTTACAGGCTGAAAGCTGAGGAATGGGGAGTCAATGTGCAGCCATACTCAGGTACTGCTTTTCAAATTTAACTCAAAAAAACCATAACTAACAGACACTAATTATTCTGGGAACTTTCATTGTTTTTTATTTTTTTCTTATTAGTACAGTTTATACGAAAGAAATAAAATAACAATTGCTTCACTTATTACCTCACTACACTTAAGTAAGACATAAGTAGGTACTTGAGATAAACTATATAAAAGGTTTTAATAAGTTTATTCACTGATATCTTGAACTGTATTGAACAACAGGTTCCCTTATCTATGTTACATATTGAAGAGAGACTATTCATTGACTACCTACTAATACTACTGCTACTATTTCAACTTTATAAATACTTTATTTTAAGGATTCCGAACATCCGTAAAAAACGGAACCCTTATAGGATCACTTGGTTGTCTGTCTGTATGTCCATCGGCCACAGCCAATTTTCTCCGAATCGACTGAACAGATTCTGTTGAAATTTGATACATGTATGAAGGTAAAATAAATTTTGAGCAACTTTTTTTTAAGTTTTACCAACTGCACCATGTTATGTCCAATGAAAAGACTTATTTTGAGGGTTTAATGACATCTTTTCTTTTTTAAACAGTTTTGCAGTAATTCAAGAAATTATCCAGATGAAAATATGTTAAAGTAATGTGTTACAAAAATGAGATTCGTTCGGAAGACTTAGCACGCGAATCCGACTCGAACTTGGCTATTTTTTTGTTTAATGACTCAACTTTGTTTCATGAATCTCCTAAAGAAATAACTTGAGTCAGATTCTTAACAACTTCAAACATAAAAGTTGACAGCTATTTATAGCCTTCATTAGAAAACAAAGTAGTTTTCCACGCTCCATCATATTCAAATCTGTCGACTACCAACACACCACAAAACTGTCATCCTTTTCAGCATGGCTTAAATGTATACTGACATAAGAAATATTCTTTTTCAGGATCACCAGCTAACTTCGCAGTATACACTGGTGTGGTAGAGCCTCATGGCAGAATCATGGGGTTAGACCTGCCCGATGGTGGTCATCTCACCCACGGCTTCTTCACTGCCACCAAGAAAATATCTGCCACTTCAATCTTCTTTGAAAGCATGCCCTACAAGGTAATGTTACAGAGTTTTACTTTACTCGTTGTCTAATTTCTCTATTCAAGGCGAATTTATTTCGTATTTATCAAAGTTACTGGTCAACTGTAGATAGTCAGCCGTGACGCAAATATTTAACAAATAATAACATGTCTTAATTAGAAATTAGTATGGTATTTAACAATACCAGTAGGTAGGTTAGGCATAGCAATAATATAAAAAAAAACTTTCGTAAATTAACATGGCGCAGTTGCCAGCCAAACGTTTTATTGATACAATAGGTAGGTACTCAACTATCGAAGAATCAACTCGCACCGTAAAATTGCGCAACATCTCCCAACGGTACTTTCAATTTCTATGAAGTCATGCTTTAAATAATCGGTTCTTGTTATTGTTGAACTAGGTATTTGCGCTGATAAGCAAATGGAATAAGCAACAACCGACGGTCACACCCGCAATCTTGACGTAATCTGAGCAAACATTTTCCCTTGTTCATGACGAAGTTACTTTGACCCATGAACCTCTAGAGTCAGATCAATTGATGTTTGTGTTCTGTTGATAAAAATAAAGTAATGACGTGACCCTGGAATGCAAGAAAACAGATAAATGTACATTGAGACCAAGGCAACAATATTAAAGCTAGTCTTTTAATGTTTTAGCATCTCTGCTAATATTAAAGCACCATAAAAGTCCCCGAAAAAATATTAACCGAATCAAGTCTAATATCAAGCAAATCTTTCGTGATTTATTTAAATAATATTATTTTAATTTATATTCAAGGGCTTGACATACTTACAAATCACACGCTATAATTAACAATTTAGACACGCCACGATCTGAGATTATTAAACGAAACGAAACACAAGTTTACCGATTCAAACTTGGCCAGAGATTGCTTAGGATAGAGAAGTATGAAAAAAGTATGGGACGCAAACTAGGCTAGTAAAAAAAAACAGTTTAACATACAATATTTTTGTTCTTAGGTGGACCCTAAGTCCGGACTGATCGACTACGACAAGTTGGCGGGGACAGCTAAGATCTTCAAGCCCCGCTTGATCATCGCTGGTATCAGCTGCTATTCGCGCTGTCTGGACTACAAGCGGTTCCGTCAGATCGCTGATGAGAACGGCGCGTACTTGATGGCGGATATGGCTCATGTTTCTGGACTTGTGGCTGCAGGTATGATTATTATAATGATCAGTCTCTCGCAGCTTCGTACACCATAGGGTTCATACTTGCTCAGTGTTGGGTGGCGATTTTAGAACATTATCAGTCCACATAATAGTTAGTGATGTCCAAGATTAACTAAGAAAGTGTGTATGATACGCCAAATGTATTGAAGGAAACTGATTATGCAGTATGACCTTAATCTGCATAGTGGACCCCTATAAGCGTCCTACATTGTAGGCATGACGGTCGACAACCACAATGATAGCAAAAAAACTTCTATTCATGCATAATTGGGTCACATTGGTACTTGCCCAGTTTGTACCGGCAACCTTGACAGCAACTTGAAATACTCAGACTATACAAAATCTTACTACTGGTTGAATTTAATTAAAACAAAATCTCTTTTCAGGTATAATCCCCAGCCCATTCGAATACTGTGATATTGTGACAACAACCACCCACAAGACGCTCCGTGGTCCGCGCGCCGGCGTCATTTTCTTCCGCAAAGGAGTTCGGTCTGTGAAGGCCAACGGCCAGAAGGTCATGTACGACATCGAGAGCAAGATCAATCAGTCAGTTTTTCCTGGGCTGCAGGGCGGGCCACACAACCATGCTATTGCCGCCATCGCTACCGCTATGAAGCAGGCCACTACCCCCGAGTTCGTTGAATATCAGAAACAGGTATGTGTTAAAAACATGGTATAAATTAACAACCTGTGTTGAAGTAAAGCATTGCGTTGTAGTCTCTCATAATAAGCCTAGTAATAATCCCGAAATGGCAATTGAGATGACTATGCTCAAAGTTTTCCTGCATATTTTGTAAACTTATCAGAAATGAGACCTTATGTTTGTAAAACATTTTTCGCTTAGAGACATTTTTCGTATGTTATTAACTCTTTTCATTCTACTTGATACACTATACTGTGCCTTCACCAAAATATTATTTTAACCCAGGTGGTAAAGAACGCCCAGCGCCTGTGCAAAGGTCTGATGTCTCGTGGCTACGAAATCGCGACCGGCGGTACCGAGGTGCACCTGATTCTGGTAGACATGCGCAGTGCTGGCCTGACTGGCGCCCCGGCTGAACGTATCCTGGAGCTCTGCAGTATTGCTTGCAACAAGAACACCGTGCCCGGAGACAAGAGCGCGCTCCACCCTAGCGGTATTCGGCTGGGTAAGCTACGAGGAATTTGAACACCCTTTAGAACTAAATTGTGCTTGGTCTTTCGCAAGAGTCTCAATCAACTCAGTCTATCGTGGTCTAGTGCTGCACAAAAGCGATGACTAAATGGAAGCCTTCCGTTCTCCGCGTTCTGCATTCAGTCTGCCCTAGCGGCCGTTTAGGGTCGTCGGTCAATGTAACCGGTTGGGCGAAACGGTTACATTGCCCGACGACCGACGACGACGACGACCGACGAATTACTACACTTGCCAATTCACATTTTATGCTCGAAATAAATCGAAAGGCATATTTAAAACAAAAATAGTGTACTTTGGGTTGGGTTTTAAAAATCTTATGTTTAATCTATGCTTTAAAATATACTTTATATACTATCTAAACTTAATAATCTATTCTAATATAATAAAGCTGAAGAGTTTGTTTGTTTGGACGCTGGAACAACCAGTCGGATTAGGAAAATTATTTTTGTATATGATAGCCACATTCATGAAGAAGGCTATAGACTAAACGGGAACGGGAAAAGACGGGATATGCAAGTACGAAGTCGCGGGCAAAAGCTAGTAACATAATAAAGCTGAAGAGTGTTGGTTTGAACTCGCTAATCTCTGGAACTACCAGTCGGATTTGGAAAATTATTTTATATATGATAGCAACATTCATGAGGAAGGCTAAATAATAAATAGCCTTCCTAATTAATGTGGCTATGTGGTGTTATATAGCCAGCTATATTATAGGCTATATAACACCACGTTACGACCAATAGGAGCGGAAAATTAATGAAAAATGTGACATCGACGAAGTTGTGCGGGTCAGCTAGTAATGTATAAAAACAGCTACCCGTTTCAACATATTTTTTGTTTCTGCAGGTACCCCCGCGCTCACCACAAGGGGAATGAAAGAAACCGACATTGACAGAGTAGTTGATTACATCGACAAAGCCCTGAAACTTGCCCAAGAGATTACCAAGGTGTCTGGACCCAAAGTCGCTGACTTCAACAAAGCCATTGAAGAAAGCGCCGACTTCAAGACTAAAATCAAGAACCTCAAGGAAGAAATTGAAAACTACAGTAAAACTTTCCCACTGCCTGGTTTCGAAACCTACTGATTATTTAACTACGTATTGCATTTTTGCATTTAATATATTGCTCTTACTATTTGTTTTGTTATCTCTAAGTGCCTTATTCGAATATTAGCATAAAATAGTACGTAAGGATATCCTATTATTTTAATAAATAAAATAAATGTTGACATTAAATTACTTGTTTATTTCTCCCTCGTCAACTTCACTTGATGCGAGGGGAGTTGTCATCACCGACAGTCAAGATAAATTATATGCAACTGAAGACCAGTGGACCCATATAAATTCATATTGCTAACGTTGATGAACCTTACTTAGTTTGGGCTAAGAAGTGATGTTTTCTTTTTTCATGAATTAAATCGGAGATGGTTGAAATATTAGGTGAGCCCATGGGCATATATATATATAAGGGGGGGGGGGGGGGGGG